>CAUYLG010056886.1:0-17060 GCA_963573385.1 Cacajao melanocephalus | reverse complement strand
TAAGTCTTAAATTAAAAATTTGAAAAAATGGCAAAGAATGTGTTTGCAAAGGAATATGGAGAAGACTTATTCTAAGAGTATTTTTGGCACAGTGCAGAAGGTAGCTGATTGTTATCCATGCCCATTAATTATTAAACAACTATTTTGAAATTATTATACAATATGCTTTTGATTTTGAACAGATATTCAATTATGGGTTAAAAACAATCTAACGTGCAAGATTATCATGATTTTTCTCTCATGTAAGTTATCCGATACCTTTCAAATTGTTTATAATTTGGTATGGTATTTTCTCCCTTATCCACGGTTTCACTTTCCATGGTTTCAGTTACCTGCAGTCAACTGTGGCCTGAAAATATTAAATGAAACATTCCACAAATAAACAACCCATAAGTTTTAAATTGCACAGCATTCTGAGTAGCATGGTAAAAATCTTGCACCATCCTGCTATGTCCCTTCCAAGATGCGAATTCTCCCTTTGTTCAGTGTGTCCCTACTGTCTACACTATTGATCTGTTAGTCATGTAGTCGCCCTCTTGGTTGTCACATTCACTGTCCAGGATTTGCAGGGATTGTGTGCAAGTTTATTTAATAATACTTCACTTACTTTACTTAATAGTGGACCTGAAGTTCAAGGGTAGTGATGGTGGCAATTTAGATATGCCATAAAATGGCAGAAAGTGATTTATTTAAGTGAAAATGTGAACGTTTTCAATAAGGAAAGAAAAACAATTGTATGTTGAGGTTGCTAAGATCTCTTGTGGAAATGAATCTTGTATTCATCAAATTTTGAAGTAGGACAAAGAAATGTATGCTGGTTTTGTTGTCCAACCTCAAACTGAAACTAATGGCCACAGTGCTTGATTAAGGCTTCATTAACATGCAAAAGGCATTGAACATGCCTGTGGAAGACATGAACAGAACATGTTCTGATTGACAACGCGTTGCACCTGAAAGCACTGAACCTACACAAATACTTCAGCAAAGGATCCCTTGAAACAAGTGACACCAAACCACTTACTACAAGTATGGGATGGCTACCACTTTATTTTGAAAGTGAAGGAACTGAGATAAAACACCTTGCCCACTGCACCTATCTGTTACTCCTCCAACAAATTTAGGAATGCATTTTGGCCTGAAAACTGTGAAAATTCTGTTTCTGTTAGTGAACAAGCTACTGTCACATGAGTAAAATACAAGAAAATGTTAAGAGAGAGAGAATGACTACATTCAAGTAACTCATTATATTATAGCTGTTCTATTTTATAATTTGTTATTTTTATTAATCTCTTACTATGTCTGATTTATAAATTAAGCCTTTTCATAAGTATGAATGTATAAGGGAAAACATAATATATATAGGACTCAATACCATCTGCAGTTTCAGGCATCCACTGGGGGTGGATGTCCACATACTCTCTGTGGGTAAGGGGAATTACTGTACTTCACAGCAGTTTTAGCTGTTTTTCTAGTCAGTTTTGGCTGCCTTAACAAATTACCATAGATCGGGTGACTTAAAAAGAAACATTTTTTTCTTGTAGTTTGGGAGACTGAGAAGTCCAACATCACTGTATTGACCAACCCGGTGTCTGGTGAAGGCACCGATATTGGTTTGCAAATGGCTACCCTCTGTAGTATCTTCACATGGCCAGAGCAGAGTGAGCTTTCATGCCTCTTTTCATGCCTCTTCTTATAAGACAACAGTCCCATTCATGAAGGCTCTGCATTCATAACTAATGATCTCCCAAAGGCCTCACCTCCTAATACCTTCACATTGAGGTTAGAATTTCCATACATAAATTCTGGGTGGACACAAACCTTCAATCCATACCATATTATTTTAATAATAAAAATAGATTTAATTTTTATTTCTACAAAATCTAGAGAGATTCAATAGTTCTTGAAAAGATGGATTATCTTTTAAAAGATAGTTTAAAGGACTGCCTTTTTTCCTAAAGGTTTAAATGAGGGCTGATTTTTTTTTAAATAAAAGCATTAGTAAAATAATAGATGAATTCATTATAAGACTGTTTAGTAATAAGCAATTTGAAAATGCTGTTTCTCATTGGCACTGTATGTAAATGATAGCTGTATTTTATTCATTGCACCACAATGTTCCCTTATTTGTTAATAGTCACCATGATGTTATTGCATTGCTATTTGAAGTGAAGTAATTCAGGAATGGAAAAACCAACCATCATACATTCTCAATCATAAGTGAAAACTAAGCTATGAGGACACAAATGCATATAAATAATATGATGGTCTTTAGGACTCAGGGGAAAGGGTGAAGGGGAATGAGGGATGAGGGCAAGGGTGAAGAGGGATCAGGGACAAAAGACTACACATTGGGTACAGTGTACACTGCTCGTGTAAGGGGTGCAACTAAATCATAGAAATCATGACTAAAGAGCTTATTCTTGTAACCAAACACCACCCATTCCCCCAAAATCCACTGAAGTAAAAGATAAAAATTAAAGAAATATGACTTGCCATATCTGTAGGACTTCTTTTACTTAATAAGTAAGAATATGGTCTGTTAATGTTATTACTAATTCTGTTATTTATTATAATATTTATTTATTATGATATAATGTATATTATAATATAATTTATATATATTATAATATATAGTATTTATTATAATAAATGGTAATTTATTATAATTAGAACAAGATTATTTTTTCATAATATCATTGAATGTACTTGTTATGCTTAAATATCTGCAGGGATAGACATTAATTTGGCATGAATATTGACCCTAAATTAAGGAGTCTTGAATAATTCTATTTGAAGTATTTTCTCATAGATTAATAAGGAAATAACATTTCTTCATCATAACGATGTGTGACCACATCAGTACAAAAATGCTGGTTTCTTGATACTAAAATATTCAACCTTTACATATATAAAACAGCCATTTTGAGCATGATACATATTTATATTTTAGTGTAAATTTCAATTCAAAACATCGGAAGTCTCAGAAATATTATTATTATTCAAATTTTTGTTAACTGCAGAAGGAAGAAAAAAATCTATTAAACAACAGCACAACAATAGACATCCCCCAAAATGACCATAATCCCCAAATTAAAAGGATCCAAACAATTTTTAAGGTTGTAGGAGAGTAACCTCGACGTGCACAACATGTACCACATACTTATTGCCTATTTTTAAATGTAATATATATATATTACATGTAAAATATGATGTAATATATATTAAATAAATGTAATAAATGTTTTATATATATATATTAAAGTTAAAGGAAGATATAAGCTAGGAATGGCACATAAAATGTTTAAGTTAGTAACTATAAGCTCAAGTCATCAAGACTAAATATACAGAATTGAATGAGATATAAGAAGATAATTTTAGATAACATTATAAAAATAAATCTACTTTAAGTTTTCTAAGCTAAGTGAAATATTCTTTAACACAAATGACTTATATATCTTAGGCATATTTTTGTGTGGTATTGATCAAGGTGAATAGAAATAAAGGCAATTCCTTTATGACTAGGCTTTAAGTTAAGGAGAGCAACAATTTCCTTCCATATCAAGCATTTTGGCATCTCTTTTAGACAATATGCTCATCAGTATGATTTGGGGATAGAGATCACTTCTGCTCTTTGGAGTGAACTTCTTCCCTCTTAGCCCAAGAGTTTTACTGATTCTGAGAAATCTAACATTAAGTGAATATTGGAAAATAAGTGTAAGATTAGCTTCTTATTTCTCCTTATCGTATTTTACTTTCCTAATCACTTTCTCTATGTATTTCATCTCTGCTATAGATCCCTCCTCTATTTTAGAAAGTGATTTGAGAGAAATAAAATTTTCTCTCATCATTTTGTATTAGCAGTGGCTTTCAGAATTAAATTATTCAATGAAAAAATCTAAGTTTCTTTAAAGAATGTATTATCTGACAAGAACACACTTAGTAAATTAGAAAAAATATCAAACTCCATTGGAAACATTATTTTCAGTCAAACAAAAATTTTTAAGTCATTCAAGTTTAATAATGAGTTTATCTAGAGATGAAAGCATATCTTTATCCTTTATGAAGGTGCTTTCAGCTAAAATAATCTTAAGATTTTTCTAAGTGAATTTCAGATAATTTCTTTATTACAGTGTTCCTTCATTCCTGAAAAACTGGAAGTAGCAATGAGATAACATTTTCAGCATTTCTGAACTTGAAACTTCATTACACACATATTTCCATAGCCACCACTTTGTGGCAGTTCTTGTTCTAGGCTATATCTATCAGTGAAATAAGAGAGACAGAAATCTTTGCCCTCATACAGCTTATATACTCATGAAAAAAAATTACTTCTTAAATGTATTCCATATTAAAAATATAATATTGCTTTATTAATTATTGTATAATACAACGTTGATTCATCAGTATTATTTCATGTTCTTCAGTCATAAAGTCTTTAATAACATTACATCTAAAAGTATAATTACAAACATAATAGAGTTGATGTTTACCTAATGCAACTTTTGTGTGAAACAGCCCAACAGAAGACACACAAAGCAATTAATGAAAGCAATGCAATAACATCATGGTGACTATTAACAAATAAGGGAACGTTGTGGTTCAATGATTCAAATACAGTTATCAGTTATATACAATAACACCTTACATCGTCTCTGACTTGGGGCCCCAATATAGTAGAGCCTCTATTTGGCTCTCACATAGCCAGATAGCTCCACAGAAGATAAGGTGATGGGTTAACCAGAAGTTTATGCTCCCTTTTTTGACCAAAGTTGAAGTCCAGAAGGCATAGGGATTCCCTGAAGGGCCTCAAATTTTCTAATTCTGGTGTAGTCTTTTCCCTGGGTCTTTCTTTCCATGACAGGTTATAATACTGGTGTCTGTATTCTTACTCCTGAGGTGAGCAAAGAGAAAGTGTAGGCCGGGCATAGTGGCTCACACCTGTAATACCAGCACTTTGGGAGGCTGAGGAGGGCGGATCAAAAGATCAACAGATACAGATCATCCTGGCCAAGATGGTGAAACCCTGTCTCCACTAGAAAAAAAAAAAACAAAAATTTGCTGGCGTGGTGGTACGCACCTGTAGTTCCAGCTACTTGGGAGGCTGAAGGAGGAGAATGGCTTGAACCTGGGAGGTGGAGGTTGTAGTATGCCGAGATTGTGCCACTGCACTCCACCCTGGTGACAGAGAAAAACTCCGTATCAAAAAGAGAGAGAGAGAGAGAGAGAGAGAAAGTGTATGCAGGGAGTTTCAGTAAAAGTTGGTCAAATAATATCCTTGAGGTATTGAAAAGCTGACAAGCATAAAACACTTCTTGTGTATGATGAACTCAGTGCCTAAATCTCTGTTACACTATGTTCCAGGAGGTAGAGAATTTTAAATTTAATCCTGGCCTTCCAGGTTGTTATGAAAATATATTTGTCTATGTGGGATAGAAAATACAGATTGTTTAATATTTTATTAGCTTGATTTTCAATTTTCAAATATTTATTTATTTTTTGCTTTGTTTTAAATTGATTTATTATTTCATTTTCAGTAATAGTGTCTCACTATGCTGTCCAGGCTGGCCTCAAACACCTGGACTCAAGTGATCCACCTATCTTGGCTTCCCAAAGTGCTGGTATTATAGGCATGAGCCACTGCGCCCGGCCTAATTTTTTAAAGATTTAGACTCATGAGTCTAATTACACTAAAGAAGAGTGCAAAGGTACTTTATTTGTAAAGAAGAACAAGTGGTAGCTCTTCTCCTGCAGGGCCTGATTTTAGGAAAAGTGGATGAAATTTAAATCTATCATTGTATAAATGAAAAAAATCTCTCCTAAACCTGAAGCAGAGGCAATAAATGGAACTCTTCATAAAGTCAAATTATCTTATCCTAAGAGAAGCATTTGTGAGTATGAAAGTATCTTTGCAGTTTTTATCTGTCAGTTGGTTAGCTCAGCAAGACCACCATTTTCTTGAGTGCTTTTTAAAAAACATCATATTTGGCTGGGCATGGTTATAATCCCAGCACTTTGGAAGGCTGAGGAAGGCAGATCATGAGGTGGAAAGATAGAGACCATCCTGGCTAACACAGTGAAAACCTATCTCTGCTAAAAATACAAAAAATTAGCTGAGCATGGTGGCATGCACCTGTAGTCCCAGCTAATCAAGAGGCTGATGCAGGAGAATTGCTTAAACCCAGGAGGTGGAGGTTGCAGTGAGCCAAGATCGAGCCACTGCATTCCAGCCTGGCTGACAGAGTGACACTCCATCTCAAAATAAATAAATACAATTAAAAATGTCATATTCATATAAGAAAACTCTAAACTTTGAGAATTTTTTCGGTTTGATTACAGATCAAAATTAAATGATTAAAAATATATGTAAGTACTAACAATCATGTCTGTCATTTTGGCAAGCATGAACTTTGCTATTATTTCTTTGATTGATTGCCAAAAGTATCACATTTTCTTAAAAAGTAAATTGATTGAGAGGACAGCCTTAAAACAACTGGTAATCCTAGAATTATTGCGGTTGCAACTAATGAAATATAAAACAGGCAAGAACCCTTGCTACTAACAGAACGCTAGGGAAGCATATCATCTACACACCCAAAATATCAAGACATTTATTTAATACACTCTACAGATGGGGACATTTTGAAGATAGCCTCAAAGGGGAGACTCCTTCAATTCTATAGAAAGAAAACGAACACTATAAACAAATAGATAGTTTCTAGACAGATTCCCACGAACACCTTCTACAGCTTAGGGCAGGAAAAAAATTATAATTCATAAAACAAAAATCATACTTTAATTATGTGCTTTCTTCAATGTTGATTTCACCCACAGCATTTAAAAATAGCAGTTAAAATTCTTCTGCTGTGTGTTCCTATACTTCCACATTTTCTAACCCTTTCTGTTAAGCAGGTGAATTAGGGTATCTATTTATGTCAACAAGATGTATACACATTTTTATTTTCTTTCAGTCCCCCTTTATTTGAGAACTCATGGGGTGCCAGGCAACAATCTCAAACACAAACTTTTATGACTTACAAGCCAATAGTAGACAAATAGATTACTGCCTGTAATATTGCCCTTATAAAAATAAGTACATAGGAGAAATTATTTCTGCAAACATTGTAAGAATTAAAAAATATGCTATAATGAACTCATGGACATAAAAAAGTAGAAAGATAGTTACCAGAGGTTGGGAAGAGTAGTCGGCAGGGAGGAGAGGGGAAGGTAGTAAAAAAAATGTTAGAAAGAATGAATAAGACCTAATAATTGATAGCACAACCGGGTGAGTATAGTCAATAATAACTTAGTTGTACATTTTAAAATAAAGAGTGCAGTTGGACTGTTCATAATACAAAGAATAAATGCTTGAGGGGATGTATACCGAATTATCCATGATGTGATTATTTCACATTGCATGCCCATGTAACATCTCATTCACCTCATAAATACATACATGCATCATATACCCACACAAATTAAAAATAAAAGATGCTATAATGCAAAAGATGGGAAATTCTCATATAACTCAAAGAATTCAGTGCAGAATATTTTAGAAAATTTCTCACATTCTAATCAAATATAAGCTACTTTTGTATCTAAGCATGCACAGATATAAGAATGAAATCATGAGACAAAATGGAGAGTAATACAAGGCTAAGGAGGCAGTTAAAAGCAGTTAAAAGCATGGTTAGGTACTTTGAGGCAGTTAAAAGCATGCATAGATACTTTCAGAGGCAGTTAAAAGCATGCTTAGATACTTTTGGAGGCAGTTAAAAGCATGCTTAGATACTTTTGGAGGCAGTTAAAAGCATGCTTAGATACTTTTTTTTTTTGAAAGTTTAGTTCAGTTTATTATAGTGTCAAGTAGATTTAAAACTATTGCACTTATTCTGGTGACAGATTAGATACTTATAGAGGCAGTTAAAAGCATGCTTAGATACTTTTAGAGGCAGTTAAAAGCATGCTTAGATACTTTTGTATCATCTGAGACAAAATGGAGAGTAATACAAGGCATGATGGAGGCAGTTAAAAGCAGTTTACATGCCACCCTCAAAAATAAAGTTGTGAAGGAGTAAACCTAAGAAATTCTCGAAAACTTAGAGGAAAAAGAAGATAAAATTTATAATAAAAGTAGAAAACATAAAAGATCAGTAGAAAGTTCTTTTTAAAAAGCGTATCTTTTTTTATTGCTGAAATAGCACTCAAATTGTACAAAGTTCTATACCACTGTACCAAGCTCTGTACCAAACTCAAGTAGAAGTCATGATTAGGTTTCAACCATCTCAGTACAGGGTCAAACAATGCTTCACCCTTAGCCTGCACCACAAACGTTTTATTTCTCTTCAGGACTTCTCAGATTCTGTAGCATGGAATGCCTAGGGGAAACTCACAGGGCACTCACCTATATTCAACTTTGAAATGTGGAGAGTTTAGTGCTCATTGTATTAACCTCATCTAGTGGAGATTGGGAGCCAAGAAATCAATGTTAACCTCTTTGATTCCCCAAATACATATTTCTTAAACACATTCTGTAAGATTTTTCAGAATGTTTTGGGAGTTCCAACTTTAGTTGTCCATAGCACAGAGTATATGGCAAATGAGTTCTTGTATTGCTTTTTTTTTTTCTCCATTCCTGTTCCACTACTATGGGCTTTTACTTCCTGGAATCACTTTCCAAATAAATGGCCTGCTTGCAGATCTTTGTCCCAGGTACTGCTTTAGAGGAGGTTCCATTAGACCACAAACATCACTACAAAACTGACCTACAGAATGAAATGTAGGAAATGTAAAATATACAGATGGCAACAATGTTCCCCATGCCATTGATAAGTGAGACTAGTGATAACCCCTGCTATGCAAAAGCATCACTATGAGCTCTGATGGAAGAGTGCTGTAGCACTTAAAGACAGAATGATTAATAGAAGCAGTATGGAGATTGTTGGTCTTTATTACCTGATTTAACCTCCCCCCACCCCACAAATAAAAGAATGAAATAGATTAGCCACATTTTAATTATACTAGCAATATTATGCTAATTCAACTTGTTGAAAATAAAAAATACGTGTCCTAGATGGTCAAGTAAAATGAATGCATGTTTGATGATGGGGTAGACCTCAATGGAGTTTCAGGGTTTTCCTTCTGGGAAGAGTGTTTAGGAGTCCAGCAACATGGAGCATTCTAGAATGTCCACCACTATTGGGGTATACAGTTTTCTCCTCCTACCACTTAGAAAGAGACACAACACATAGTGTACCTCCTTGGAATTTATAACACCATATTCTGCATGGGACAGCAATTTTTTAAAAAACATTTTCATTGGTGATTCAAAAAATTTTGAAAATTTTGAGTTTTAAGTGGGGTCCAGAGCATGCAAGGGTGATGTAGCAAATTTATACTTTGACCATGTGAATGAGTAAATATCATACTGCTATAGGTATTCATGATGAATAACAATTCTGTGTAATATATCTGGTAAGAAATATATATAATGTATCTATGTAATATATCTATAATGTATCTGGTAAGTCCTAAATAGAAAATCCCAGAGCTCACACCTTGGGTTCTGGATCAAGGTGTTCTGCAGCAGAAAACTACTTTAAAACAACAATAAGAAAAGTTCTGTTATAGGATCAAGTAGAGTCTGAGATACTGACCATGAGAACGCTGTGCAATCAAGGGTCTTCATATTGAGCGATAACTAGAGCCAGACATTCAGACAATGGTGCAGTTCTCATATGGTGAAAAAAGTTCAGCCTCTTTTGGCACCTATTGCATTTGCACTGAAAACTCTTCTTGAATCTATGGCAACATTGATAAACAAAGAAAAATGTATCAGGTCTAGTTCACAAATGTATTACAAAGTATGTTGGTATTAGGTACAAATAAATTATTACCATGCTATTGTCATATTCAGCAATGGCATATAAATTGTCTCAGGAGTCAAAGAGATATTTTACCAGGAATCAGAAATTGGAGTAGTACACTTGTTTATTTATTTTGTATGGAGGCAGTAATTACCTGAGTTATAGACATGCACAAACATGAGACCACAAATTGGGTAACTGT
The DNA here is from genome assembly GCA_963573385.1 of Cacajao melanocephalus. Classification (NCBI taxonomy): domain Eukaryota; kingdom Metazoa; phylum Chordata; class Mammalia; order Primates; family Pitheciidae; genus Cacajao; species Cacajao melanocephalus. Next base: position 6,995 of record CAUYLG010056886.1, on the reverse strand, counting down.
TAGGGAATCTATAATGAACCCAATTTAAGGTTGGGAACAAAGAGTCTGGGAAACAGATATGTAGATAAGCTAATGGGTATTACCGCCAAGCCTACAGAAATCAGAAGAAGCACTCAACAATTAACAGTCCAGCTGTTCTTCCTACAGTTGTCGCCTCTATACACACCATTATTAGCATGGCCATGGTGGCATGGGTAGAGGCTATCCATGGGCATAATGGCCCAGGTTTTCTATCTCCAGTTTCATCTACACATTGACACTATTTAATTGTCCACTGGTTACAAAAGACACTGATTAAAAAAAAAAAAAAAGAAAAGAAAGAAAGAAAAACCCTCAGAAATATGTTGCCACCAGGAGACATAGTAAAGGTTTTCTTAACTTGAAGTCATAACTACTCTCTCATCAATTTGGGTTCATTATGCCCACACCAACAGTCTTACAGAATACTACAAAGTCATAGGTAGTAGAGGAGGAGGCATAGAAAATACTAAGTAATTCTTTTTTTTTTCCCCAGAAAGATAATATACCTGCAATAGAAATATGTGTTTAATTTCATATTAACATCATAAATATATGTCTGTGTGTATGTACATACACACATATATTATACTTGATATGTAATGCTTGATATTTAAATTAGCAAAAGAAAGTTTTATGCATATATAATACTTGATATTCAACTTGGCAAAAGAAAATTTTTATCACCCACTGGGCAGGAAAGGTGAAAGGTGAACAAATAAAATGAAAATTTCGTATGTAAAAAAATTTTTTAATTGTTAGAAAATAGAAAACAGAAATAAATCAGAAAATAAGAATCTCAAATACCAAACAGTCACGAAATATTACCACAGTGTCATTAAAAACATGTTCATGAACAGATTCTCAGTGATGAGGTTCATAACCTCCTTTTAGGAAGAAATTGGCATTCATGATAAAATGCTTAGGCAATTTTTCCAAAATTTTTAAGGAAATTAAGACCTTCTCTAGGAAACTACTCACCTACGTAACTTAATGATAGTTAAAATTCTAATAATTTTTAGCCAGCATCCTTTCTCTTTGTATAAATGATTACACATCAATTCCCTTTTCACATAAAAAACTATTAAAATAAATTACTTAACTGGCATGCTAGAAATTTCTTTCATAGAATATTAAAACAAAAAAATTGGCATATGGTCAAAACTAATTTGGGGGGACATTTTAACTTATAGAATAGTAATTTCAATTTACTTATATTAGTTAAATTCCCCATAGCATAAAGACCCTCAGATTAGATTTATTAATATAAGTGAATTGTCTCACAAGACTTTTGATAAAATAAATTTTAAAATCAACATAAATGTATTTACATTGTGCCTCATTCATACTTATCAGGAAATACCATCCATTATTACTAATATCTACTTGTGCTACCTTAGAATATCTTATATACACATATGTAAACTATATGTATTTCTATACTTACTTATATGTATATATGAAATATGAATTATGAAATGTGTATACATATATGTATTTATGGAATTTCTATTTCTATTTCAATAAATATATAAATATCTGTATCTCATTTATGTGCTGTCTTGTTAAATTCAGGTTATTATTCTAGCTGAACAAGATAGTTTAGTGCCTATTTCAGTTATTTAACCAATTTCTTCTCCTTCCACTTTTGTATAATATGCAGATTTGATGAAATCTGCAGCAATTCCATTTATAAGGATGCCACATTAGGTTAACAATAAGAATAACACACCACAAGAGATTTTTCTGCAATCAGTACTATAGCACATTAACTTGAAACAACTTAACTAAACGTTATTCCATTAATCTGATTGAATGGCTATCTTTCTAAGTGTTTCTGCAATGAGTTTTGGAGGATTTAAAAAGAAAAAAATATAAATATTTTTGAAAACCATATTTCCCTCTGCCTGTCAAAGAGTTTCTAGACCAACTCTTCTCAAAGTCACTGTTTGTACAACACACTTCATGCTGAAAGTCTTAGAGGTATGTCGTGCAGAACAGGTGAACAGAGATGCAAGTGTGCAAAAATTTTTGTGTGTATTACATAAATACAGAACATTTGATGCCACTGGCATCATTCTATGTAATGTAAAGGAAGGATCTAACATTTGACTTGCTCATTTTATCTGAGCAATTCAAAGTGAGAAATTGGTTCTCATTTCATAGAAATAATTGATGCTGTCACAAATGTCAATACTGGGAAAGTTTCTACCTGTTTTGTGCTGAGAAACTTTACTACAGCCTAGGGCAACAAGGAAGAAGTTCAGGAGTAACACTGTTGGGAATTTCCATCCAGCAATTTGTTGTCAAATGTATGGATGGGAGGCCCCAAATGACTCCAAAACTGCTTGCTCCAATGACAAGAGAAACAAAGTGTACATTTCCAATTACCAAGGGGCTTGAAACTGTAAGCTGTATTTCTCTTCTGTCAGCTTCTCAGAAACCTGGAAAGGGAAATCAGCAACATTTTGACACTAAATTGTCCAACACTGTTGTATATGTTTATGTAACATTATGGTCAGTGTACCTTTGGTGAATAAGATGTTAATAGAACATGTTTGAGATACTGTTTCTTGTGTGATGGATTTTGCTTATAACAGTGAAACTGTCTTTTCTGAAATGAAAGATTGTATTTAGAGAAATTTAAGTATTACATAAGCAAGATTATCTCAATATTTTTTAAAAACTTTAACACTAAAATACACTTTAACTTGATGACCTGAGAATTCATTCTGGCTTCAGACTTTCATATTTTATTAGTTTTTCATGTTTTTAAACCTTAAGATGGGATATAATCCAAACGTGATTAGAAAGAGTTGATGACATTGCTAAGAAAAACAAATGTTTGCATTATGTGAAGACTATTGACATCACTTTCTCTGGATAATTTTCCACAGATGCTCCCGCCTGCTCTCCAAACATCTCTGGGCCATAATTTCCTATTCATTCCATATGAGATGACTTCTCACCAATTTTACAAATTAAGCATGCTGTAGTTGACTTAAGGTGCTTCTCTCTGTATTACAGAAGGATACACTAGCCCACTTAACATAATATACCATAGTTATATCTTCTATGCAAGTCACTACATTATCAAGGCTGTTAAAACATCCATTGGAAGTAGTGATTTAGTTGTTTGAACAAATTGAATTAAGTTTAATCAATCTTTTTTATATTATTCATGAGTCCCAAGTTTTTGCTAATTTGCTTTTTATTTATATGCTACTCAGTGTCTTAATATAATCTGTTGAAAATAGTATTCCCAGCTAGTTTGGGTTGTAAATAGATCTTATTTTCCCCAATACCTTATTTTATAATAAAGAAACTTTAACATAAATTAAGATTGAAAGCCTATTCTTCTTTGTCTATATGGTTTATATTTTTAGCTACTGATGCTTTAAATCTACAACTTTCAAGCAAGAAATATCTAGTATTTATTTTCTTAAACTTTCCTGCTTTAGATGTGTTGTATTAAATGGCTGAAATTTATGGCCGTGCATAAATTTATATCTCATAGATTGAAATAATCAGGGTAGTCAAACAACCACCAAAATTTCATTTTCTTTGAAAATTCATAATGTTTGTCTTAATGTCTGATGGACTACCTGCAGCCTCAATTTAGTTAGCACATCAGCCTATTGTGAGAAATGTCCTCTCTTATTTTGTATTTCATGCCATAAATGCAACTAAAGACACCTGGAAGACATCACAGTCTAAGTTCTTGCTGTCTTCAAATATTTTTAAGGATAATCTTTACAGGAAATTCAATTCAAAAATTACATTACAGATGAGAAGACTCTTGCTTTTGGAATAATAAAAATTGTGATATTATAAGTATATAATTGTGAAAGAATGTATGTGTAATGTAGGGTTAACTTTTTCATTATGAAAGTGTTCAAATTTACATAAAAATTTAAGGACTTCTTCTTCTTGTTGCCCTAGGCTGTATTTAATTTATGTTAAATACCCATGTACCTACACATAGATTCTATAATATTTTATTATTCTCATTTTGTCACATAACTACCCATCTGTGTATTCTTTTATTCATTTGTCAATTTTTTTATATGCTTTTCCAGTAAACTACAGTTAGAGGTAAACTTCTACCAAAATACTTCACACACATTAACTAGTGTGGTATATTTGTTTAGCATCCCTTTTTTCTTTTGAGATAAAATTTAATGTATAATAAAATACATCAATCTTAAGAATATAATTAGATAAATCCTGAAAAATGCATAGATAAATTACGATAAATATGGTTTTCATAAATATAATTAGATAAATCCTGAAAAATGCATAGATCTGTGCACCCCAAAAATCTATCAAAGTATAGAAACTTACTCTCACCTCAGAGAATTCCCTCACACCCCTTTTCAGTAAATTTCTGCCGCCAACTCCCAAAGGTAACTGTTTTGATTTTTCAATCATAGATTAGCTTTGTCTATTCTATAAATTCATATAAATGTAATCATATAAAATATATTTTCTCTAAGCCTTCCTTTACCAAGCATGTTTCTAAAATTCATGTATGTCATTTCTCATTCCTTTTACTTACTGAATAGTACTTTATTGTTTAAATATACAAAAATCATTTAGTCATTTACCAATCCATAGGCATTTGAGTTCTTTCTGGTTCTTTGAGATGATTATGCATAAAGTTGTTACAAGCATTCTGGTTCAAGTCTTCTTGGTCTTTTTGTAAACTTACATTTCTATTACCAATGAGCACATGTCTGGGGTGTTTTATTTTTAAAAAATAAGAAACATAATAGAGTCATTTAATTAATTTCTCATTTTCATATGCAATGTATAATTCTACTTGCTCAACTATTTACATATAAGCTATTTAAATTTAAATTGATTTTAATCAAATAATATTAAAAGTGTAGCTTCACAGTTACACTAGACTCATTGCAAGGGCCCAATAGCCACAGCAGCCAGTGGCTACTTTATTAGACAACCCAGATATAGACATTTCCATTATTGTAGAAACTACTATTAGGCAGGACTATTCCACATAATTGTCAACATTTGATGTTGTTACTTTTTGGTATCAACTATTCTGGGGAACCATGTTTTGCAACAGGAGAAATGAAAGGGAAGCAGGTAGCACCTGGAGCCTGCCTCATGCAGAGAACAGGGTTCCAAGCAGTGCTCCAGGATCTCAGGGACTTACTGTGGCTGAGGCCACCTGCCCCAAACAAGCCCCTGGCACTGAGTCTACTGAAATGTGGGGAGGGACAAGAGGAAGCCTTCAGACCTTTGACCTGAGCAGCCTGGCTTCCTCTAGGCTCTGTCTTGACTCCTGTACAGAGATTAACGTAACAGATTGTCTCTAAGTTCGTCCAAGGGAGTGGAGCTCCTTCCCCTATGCCCTAATCCCCTCAACGCCATCCTTTCTGGAAGCGTTATTCTGAACATGTTATCCGACTTGTTATTATCGGTGGAGAAAGACGGGATAGAAGGGCACTCACCCAGCAGAGCCAAAGAGAGGCACCTCCAAGGACACCAGCAGCCCCCAGACCCCACCACGACCCAGGGCTTGAGGTGTGCAGTGAGATCTTTAGTGCAGAGGGAGAAATCTCTTAAGGTGGGAAGGAAAAACAGACTTGAGAAGCGTTTCCTCGCTTCATAGTGAATGCAAATATGATGAGCAGGCACAGAGGAAAAGGAAGAAATTATAGGGAAAGGTGCTTGGGTAGGGGGAGGTCACATGGGGCGAGGGGTAGACCAGACCCAGCACTAGCGAGAGGTACGAAAAACAAGTATAACCCTTATCTAGAGAATAGATACTTGAGGGTCAGTATAGTTACCGAGTGAAGAGGATTACATACGTTTTAAGGACATTGATGTACGTTATAGTTTATCATTGGAAGTTAAGGGAAAGAAAATTTCATAAATAAAAACAGGCTGAAGGTGGTAACATCAGTAGTCAGCCCTGGGACTTGTGTTTTCAAAACCTTTTATCCAGGTGCCAGACCTCTAACTTCCTACATTATCAACCCTCCAGCACCCTGTTCCCTCTCCTGTGATAAGCCTGGGGTCAGGAGAAGAGATGGACAGATGGGCCAATGCTGGAGTGCAGTCAGTCACCTGTGCCTGCAGGACCTTCTGCAGAAAAAGAGTTTGCACCGCTAGCCTCCAGCACAGGGATTCCATCCCAACTCAGTATCAGTTGGGATGGAATACTAAATACTATAGATTTAGTGTTTAGTATTTAGAGATTCCGAAACACTGAGGGCTCTGCGCAGTCTGATTTGACCATGAGCCTCCTTCCTTCCACTGTGGGGCCCCGACTTTACTTCCGATCTCCACACCCCCAGATCCTGGTACCAGGCTCAGGTTCATGCTGGAAGCCGCTCCATCCGACATGGCAACACTTTTGATTCAGACGCTTTGACAACGTCGTCCAGTCTCCTCTGGAGGGAGCCACCGAGCCCTTTGCTGATGAGCTGGGGCTGACGGGGAACAGGGCTGCGATCTCGGAAGGGGCTGGGGTTGGACACCAGAGTCGTCTTCTAACCACCGAGTGGGCTCTAACCAGGGAATTCTCTCTAACCACTGACTCCTCCAGAAGAGGAAGAAAGAAGCCTCTCGGTCCACCAAGCAGAAACCGCAAACCGCAGCCATGGCAGAGAAACCGCCACTTAAATAGTGCAGAGCTGCCACTGGATGTCCGAGGCTTGTAGTCCAGGAGAAGCCCGCGCGGCTGCAGCGGCTGCGAGATCCGAGCGCGCTCCCGCCCAGCGGAGGCCCCGGGCTCCGGGAACCGGGGCTGCTTCTCTCCGGGGCTCGCGGCCTGAGAAACCCTCCGCTCCGAATCCGGGCTGGCGTCTCCGGGAAGCCTTGAAACTCAGCTCCCGGGTGGGCCAGGAAGGCTGTCCGAGTTGGGCAGCGCCGGCCGCGGCCTCCCTCAGAGCCAGAGCTGCTGCCGCCCTCGAGGCCCAGCCGAGCCTGGAGGAGAGACCGGGTCC
>CAUYLG010056885.1:0-45132 GCA_963573385.1 Cacajao melanocephalus | reverse complement strand
GGCTTGTTGGTGATGAAGTTTTTTCTGTTTCTTAGTTTTCCTTTGGCGGACGCCCCTTCCCCACAGAGCTAGGCCTTCCTGGGTTCAGCTGTGCTTACTGTGAAACTCTCAGTCCTCAGCACTTCCAATTGCTGTTCTCCTTGTAGGGATGGGACCAGCCGAGCCTGACTCAAAGGTCACCCAGTCCCATATACTCAGCACTGAGAAGCGCCGCACCGGGATGCCGGCAAAAGAGCCGCACCAGCCAAAAGAGTTGCACTGGCGACCCGTGTGGCTCCTCCGCTGGGTATCTCCCAGTTTGTGGGCAACAGAAATTCGTCTGAAATTGCGGCGTCCACTTGCTCTCTATGCTTTCACTGGGAGCTACAATCCTGAGCTGCTGCTAATTGGCCATCTTGGATATCTCTCCGCCCAGCTAATTTTTATATTTTTGGTAGAGACAGGGTTTCACCATGTTGGTTAGGCTGGTCTCGAACCCCTGACCTCAGGTGATCCACCTGCCTCGGCCTCCCAAAGTCCTGGGATAATGCATGTGAGCCACTGTGCCTGGCCCCATTTTGGAAATACTTTAACTCGAGTTATGTGTATGTGTAATACAAATTCCCCAGACCAGAGCCCCATTTTACACTCATGAATAAAGAGATGTGCATGGCCTAACGTGTTCATTGGGAGCTTCTGAAGCTTAGTCCCAGTCTGGTGGGGTCCCGGCTCATCCCTGCAGTCAGCTGTGCCAAGGCAGATGAGTCATGTACTCACCCCCAGGAAGGCTGGCATCATCTTGAATGATGGCTGTCCTTGAGGTACAAAACTTGGCTGGGCGCGGTGGCTCACACCTGTAATCCCAGCACTTTGGGAGGCTGCGGCTGGTCTTGACCTCCTTACCTGAGGTCAGGAGGTCAAGACCAGCCTGGCCAACATGGAGAAACCCTGTCTCCGCTAAAAGTACAAAAATTAGCCGGGTTTAGTGGCACATGCCTGTAATCCCAGCTACTTGGGAGGCTGAGGCAAAAGAATTACTTGAACCTGGGAGGCAGAGGTTGCAGTGAGCCACAATTGTGCCATTGCACTCCAGCCTGGGCGACAGAGCGAGACTTCATCTCGAAAAAATAATAAAGAAGTAAGAGTACAATTCTGTGTGCCAACAGCACTGATAGATTGCTATTACATGATAGTGGTATTGATTAAGCCACTTACTGCTCTGTAAGTGCATTCCAAACACTACTTTTAAAACTAACACTTGCCGGGCGCGGTGGCTCATGCCTGTAATCCCAGCACTTTGGGAGGCTGAGGTGGGAGGTGGGCGGATCACCTGAGGTCAAGAGTTCGAGACCAGCCTGACCAATCTGGTGAAACCCCATCTTTAAAAAAAAACCACATACACACAAAAACTAACACTTAAAAGCCATACTATACTCTGTCCAAAAAAGAACCTACTGAGATGTATTTCAAGTCTTGACTCTGGCCCACCCGTGAGCAATACTGGTCTTAGATCTCCAAGGACAGCCTGCTTTTTTAACATTCCCGGATTCGGTTGCAGCCTTTCTCTGAGTGAATTGTGGTGTCAACAGTGTTGGCCTCTGAAATAGCAGCTGCTGGGTCCTGAGTGTTCACTTCATGCCGGCTAAAAGAGACTTTTCTTTTTTTGAGACGGAGTCTCGCACTGTCACCCAGCCTGTAGTGCAGTGGCATGATCTCGGCTCACTACAATCTCCGTCTCCTGGGTTCAAGCAATTCTCCTGCCTCAGCCTCCTGAGTAGCCGCAGGCATGCGCCACCACGCCCAGCTAATTTTTTTTGTATTTTTAGTAGAGATGGGATTTCACCATGTTGGCCAGGATGGTCTCGATCTCCTGACCTTGTGATCTACCTGCCTCAGCCTCCCAAAGTGCTGTGATTACAGGTGTGAGCCACTGCACCCAGCCGTGAAAGACACTTTCAAAGAGGAAATGTAGACAGCACGATCTCAAAGGGGGTCTTGGAGGCAGATGGGACTTGCCCTAGGGATTGGGTGAAATGAGTTTGGACAGTTACTAACAGGACAGTAGACACCCAGGCCAGGTGGTCTAGTGGAGGCGTGGCGGTGGGAGCAAGCACCTGCCTGGAGGTGGCTCAAGGGAGCCTGAGTGGCCTCCTGCAGCGAGGAAGGAAGAGCCCAGGTGGGTTTGTGGAGCCTTGAATGCAGGCTGAGTGATGCCCATTCTGCCTGTTGACACAGGAGGCTTCTGTAGCTCCTTTCTTTTTTTTATTTTTGAGAGTGTCACCCAGGCTGGAATGCAGTGGCATGATCTCTGCTCACTGCAACCTCTGCCTCTTGGGCTCAAGCAATTCGCTTGCCTCAGCCTCCCCAGTAGCTGGGATTATAGGTATGTGCCACCACCCCCAGCTATTTTTGTATTTTTAGCAGAGCTGGGGTTTTGCCATGTTGACCAGGCTGGTGATCCACCCACTTCGGCCTCCTGAAGTGCTGGGATTACAGGCGTGAGCCACCGCGCCTGGCTGCTTCTGTAGCTCTTGCTATGGCTCTTGCAGATGAGTGGGATGATGAAAGGTGAGTTTTAGGGACACCTGACTTGCAGTGCTGGGAGGCCAGAGTCCAGATAGCCTGGAAGAGGCTAGGGTCATGGCAGCTAAGTGAAGTCAGGCTCTGCGGCAGAGCCTGCTCAGTGACCTCGCCTGGCTCTCTCCTGAGGTGTCTGGACCATGTGCCCAACCTGCTTGCAGTTCCACACAGCCATGTCCTGGCTGGTGTGTGGTGCGCTTGGGGCCACATGGCCTCCCCACTTTGTTGCTTCTCTTGTCTTTGGCTGGATGCAGGAGAACTGGCAGAGGACCGCGAGCACCTGCGAGACTTGATGTGACAGGAAAGGAACACGTCTGGGCCGGGCACAGTGGCTCATGCCTGTAATCCCAGCACTTTGGGAGGCCGGGGCAGAAGGATCACTGGAGCCTAGGAGAGTGAGAACAGCCTGGCAATATAGTGAGACCCTGTCTCTACAAAAAATTAGACGGGCACAGTGGTGCACACCTGTAGTCCCAGCTACTCAGGAGGCTGAGGCAGGAGGATTGCTTGAGGCTGGAAGGTCAAGGCTACAGTGAGTCGTGATTGCACCACTGCACTCCAGCCTGGGCAGCAGAGAGAGACTGAGACCTCATCTCAGCAAATCAGAACCAAAGTCAGCTGTGTTGCACCACTGATGGGGAGGAGGAGGGTTGTTTGTTACGGCAGCCATGCTCCGTTACGGACCACACTGGGGATAAGAGCTGGGGAGAAACTTGAGAGGCCCAGTGAAAAACAGGAGGTTTTGGAAGAGGAAGTAGAATCGCTTGTCATCTAAAATAGAAGGAAGCAGTGATAGCCCAACCAAAGCTCTCACAAACCCAGCACCCGCACCATCTCCTCAGACTTCGCTGGCTCTTTGGCACGAACCCCACTCGCCAGACCTAGCTGCATAGGACAAGCCAATATTGTCCATTTCTCTCTGAATGCCTTTTTTTCGTGGCGGGGACAGAGTCTTGCTTTGTCCAGGCTGGAGTCCAGTGGCATGATCTCGGCTTGCTGCAACCTCTGCCTCCTGGGTTCAAGTGATTCTCCTGTCTCAGCCTCCTAAATAGCTAGGATTACAGGTGCCCGCCACCACGCCCAGCTAATTTTGTATTTTTAGTGGAGATGGGGTTTCATCATGTTGGCCAGGCTGGTCTTGAACTCCTGACCACATGATCTGCCTACCTCAGCCTCCCAAAGTGCTGGGATTACAGGCGTGAGCCATCACACCTGGCCTTATTCTGGACATTTCATTTCAAAGGAATCCCAATATGTGGCTTATGGATCCGGCTTCTTTTATTTAGTATAACATCTTCAAGGCTCATTCATCCACATGGCAGCGTGGATTAGTCAGTACTTTACTCCTTTTTTTTTTTTTTGAGATGGAGTCTCACTCTGTTGCCCAGGCTGGAGTGCAATGGCATCATCTCGGCTTACTGCAATCTCCACCTCCCGGGTTTAAGCAATTCTTCTGCCTCAGCCTCCCGAGTATCTGGGATTACAGGCACACACCACGACGCCTGGCTAATTTTTGTATTTTTAGTAGAGACAGGGTTTTACCATATTAGCCAGGCTGGTCTTGAAATCCTGACCTCAGGTGATCCACCTGCCTCAGCCTCCCAAAGTGCTGAGATTACAGGCACGAGCCACCGCACTTGGCCAGCACTCCTTATGTGGGAATAATATGCTAATATTCCATTGCCCTGATATACCACATTTCGTTAATCCATTCATCAGCTGACAGGTGTTGGGGATCTTTCTGTTTGGTTGTTGTGAATAATGCAGCTATGAACATCGTCGTACAAGGTTTTATGGGGTCATATCCTGAATGCGTTTTAAGCAGAGGAGCAGACACAATTGTGCTGGGCTATAAGAAACTGCTGCTGTAGGCCAGGCACCGTGGCTCATGCCTGTAATCCCAGCACTTTGGGAGGCTGAGGTGGGTGGATCACCTGAAGTCTGCGGTTCAAGACCAGCCTGATCAATATGGTAAAACTCCGTCTCTACTAAAAATAAAAAAAATTCACCAGGGATGATGGTGGGTGCCTGTAATCCCAGCTACTCGGGAGGCTGAGACGGGAGAATTGCTTCAGCCTAGGAGGCAGAGGTTGCAGTGAGCGGACATCAGGCCACTGCACTCCAGCCTGGCGACAGAGCGAGACTCCATCTCAAAAAAAGAAAAGAAAAAGAAACTGCTGCTGTCCAGGGGGCAAAGAAGCCAGTGGCTTGAGCCATATTTTAGGAGGAGCTGGGAAAACTGGGGGTGGAGGGAAAGGCGGGTCCAGATGGCTGCAGGGCAGTGGGGGGGATCTGTGGCGGCTATTTGTTGAGATGGGGAACTCTGGGGGAAGAGGGGCAGGGTGGGGTGAGGCGGGGAGAAAGGCTAGTGGGTTGGATTTGCGGTGCCTGAGGACAAACATCTGGAAAGCAGCAGGGTGTGTTCACCTGGAGCTCAGGAGACAGATCTGACAGGGGATCCAGATTCAGGGGTTGTCCGCGTGGAGGTGGCTTTGAAACCATGGCCATGGGTGAGGCCTCCCATACGTCAGTCCCCATCAGGAAGCACAGCCCCTGAGGGCCAGGCAAGGGGAAGGCAGGAAGCACAGAGGAGAGAGGCTGGAAGGGCAGGAGGGGAGCCCAGAGCCCACAGCACCAGGGACACACAGGGATCCAGGGACACAGCCGGCTGCGGGGAAACGCTCCCTGGTACCTTCCTGGTCCCGGCCCCTCATCCCCCTTCCCCCACTGCCTAAAACCTCCTCTTGTGTGTTCACCCTGCCTCGTTCCCCAGCCTGTCCAAAGAGGGCAAAGTCCAGCCCCTGTCCCTCAGGAGTGGTGTGATGTAGGAGAAAGGACATGGGATTGCAGGCCCGAGGCCAGGGCCTTTATTCCTGACCAAGTGACCAGCGCCCCCTTTTTTCTGTCTTTTCTTTTTTTGTCTTTTTTGAAACAGAGAAAGACTGTCACCCAAGCTGGAGTGCAGTGGTGCCATCCAGGCTCACTGCAACCTCCACCTCCCAGGTTCAAGTGATTCTCCCACCTCAGCCTCCCGAGTTAGGATTACAGGCACGTTCCACCACTCCTGGCTGGTCGTTGTTTTTTTTTTTTGTCCCGCCCCCTGTTTGTATTTTTAATAGAAACAGGGTTTCGCTATGCTGCCCAGGCTGGTCCTGAACTCTTGGCCTCAAGGGATCCACCTGCCTCAGCCTCCCAAAGTGCTGGGATTTCAGGTGTGAGCCACGGCACTCGGCCATGACCAGGGCCCTTAACCTCTCACCGCCTTCCTTCATCTGTTTAAAAATCAAACAAAGAAACTGTCGCTAGGTTGCTCTGGGGATCCGTGAGAACTGGCCCTACAGACCCCACATGTCCTGAGAACCCCTTCCTGACCAGCTCCCAGGGGGCTGTTGTTCCCCTGCAGTCTCAAATTCCCAACTGCCTGTCCCCTTCCTCCATCCTCCTACGGGCACAATGGCTCAATTCTGTAATCCCAGCACTTTGGGAAGCCTAGGTCAGTGGATCGCTTGAGTCCAGGAGTTCAAGACCAACCTGGCCAATGTAGCAAGACTCTGTTTTTCTCTCTCTCTCTCTCTGGATATATATATTAAAATTTAAAAAATAAAACATATTTTGGCCTGGAAATGTGGCTCATGCCTATAATGCCAGCACTTTTGGAGGCTGAGCTGGGCAGATTACGAGACCAGGAGTTCTAGATCAGCCTGGCCAACACAGTGAAACCCTATCTCTACTAAAAATACAAAAATTAGCCAGGCGTGGTGGTGAGCACCTGTTATCTCAGCTACTTAGGAGGCTGAGGCAGGAGAATTGCTTGAACCCTGGAGGCAGAGGTTGCAGTGAGTGGAGATCGTGCCACTGCACTGCAGCCTGGGTGACAGAGTGAGACTCTGTCTCAAAAAAAAAAGTTAAAATTAAAAAAAAAAGATTTTTGCCAGGCCCAGTGGCTCACGTCTGTAATCTCTGCACTTTGGGAAGCCGAAGTGGGTGGATCACAAGGTCAGGAGTTTGAGACTGGCCTGGTCGATATGGTGAAATCCCGACTTTACTAAAAATACAAAAAAAAAAAAAAAAAATTAGCCGGGTGTGGTGGTGGGCACCTGTAGTCCCAGCTACTCAAGAGGCTGAGGCAGTAGAATCACTTGAACCAGGAAGGCAAAGGTTGCAGTGAGCCGAGATCATGCCATTGCACTCCAGCCAGGGCGACAGAGTGAGACTCCCTGTCAAAAAAAAAAAAAAGACATTTTATGTGTCTCTTGTCTGTCTGCAAGCAGGACATTCCTTAACCTGTCCTGTGTCCTCCCCCCTCCTGCCTTCCCCAAGCCAATGGCCCTGCCATAATGACTACATTGCTGGTGGTACTGACCATCTGCAGCCAGGAGCAGCGGAGTCGTGAGGGGTCTCCCAGGCTCCAGGTGGCCTTGGAAAGGTTGCCTCCTGTGCTTTTAGAATAACTGGGTCAGTGACCTTTAACAAATTACCTGTTTTTTTTTGAGTCAGAGTCTCTCTCTGTCACACAGGCTAGAGTGCAGTGGCACAATCTTGGCTAACTATAACCTCTGTCTCCCGGGTTCAAGCAATTTTCCTGCCTCAGCCTCCCAAGCAGTTGGGACTACGGGCTCGTGCCACCACATCCAGCTAATTTTTTGCAATTTTAGTAGAGACAGGGTTTCTCCATGTTGGCCAGGCTGGTCTTGAACTCCTGACCTCAAGTGATCCGCCCACCTCGGCCTCCCACAGTGCTGGGATTACAGGTATGAGCCACCACCGTGCCTGGCCACCTTTTTTTTTTCTTTTCTTTTCTTTCTTTCTTTTTTTTTTTTTTTTTTTTTTTTTTTTTTTGAGACAGGGTCTCATTCTGTTGCCTAGGCTGGAGTGCAGTGGTACAATCATAACTCACTGCAGCCTCCACCTCCTGGGCTCAAGTGATCCTCCCACTTCAGCCTCCCTGTATCTGGGACTACAGACATGTGCCAACCCACCCAACTAATTTTTTAAAAATTTTTTTGTAGCGACAGGGGTCTCACTGTGTTGCCCAGGATGGTCTCAAACTCTCGGGCTCAAGTTCTCTTCCCCCATTGACCTCCCAAAGTACAAGGATTACAGGTACGAGCCACCATGCCTGTCCAAATTACCTTTTTAAACCTCAGGTCAAGAATTTAAGTTGAACTTTTTTTTTTCCTCCCTCTTTCCCTCCTCTCCTCCTCCTTTTCCTTCCCCTCTCCTCCCCTCTCTCCTCCTTCCTCCCTCAGTGAAAAATATTTTTTTAAATAAATTAATTAATTTAAAAAACAATAAAAAGATTAAAAAAAAAAAAGAATTTAGGTTGAGGCCGGGTGTGGTGGCTCACACCTGTAATCCTGGCACTTTGGGAGGCTGAGGTGGGCAGGTCACTTAAGGTCAGGAGTTTAAGACCAACCTGGCCAACATGGTGAAACGCCGTCTCTACTAAAAACACAAAAATTGGCCAGGCACAGTGGCTCATGCCTATAATTTTAGCACTTTGGGAGGCCGAGGTGGGCGGATCACTTGAAGTCAGGAGTTTGAGACCAGCCTGGCCAAAATGGTGAAACCCTGTCTCTACTAAAAATACAAAAATTAGCCAGGCGTGGTGACAGGCGCCTGTAATCCCAGCTACTCTGGAGGTTGAGGCAGGAGAATTGCTTGAACCTGGAAGGTGGAGGTTGCAGTGAGCCAAGATTGCGCCACTGCACTCCAGCCTGGGTGACAGAGCGAGACTTCACATCCAAAAAAGAAAAACCACAAAAATTAGCCGGGCGTGCTGGTACGAGCTGTAATCCCAGCTATTTCGGGAGGCTGAGGCAGGAGAATCGCTTGAACCCAGAAGGTGGGAGTTACAGTGAGCTAAGTTGTGCCATGGTACTGAAGCCTGGGTGACAGAGCAAGATTCCATCTCCAAAAAAAAAAAAAAAAGAATTTAGCCAGCCTGGCAACAGAGGGAGACTCCATCTCAAAAAAAAAAGATTCATCTGTTTTTGTTTTTTGGTTTTTTTTTTAGACAGGCTCTTACTCTGTTATCCACGCTAGAGTGCAGTGACACAATTGCAGCTCATGAACCTCAACTTCCCAGGCTCAAGTCATCCTCCCACCTCAGCCTCCCAAGTAGCTGGGACTCCAGGAACAGGCCACCACACTCAGCTAATTTTTATATTTTTTGTTGAGATGAGGTCTCAGTATGTTACCCAGGCTGGCCTCAAACTCCTAGGATCCGGTGATCTCTCACCTCGGCCTCCCAAAGTGTTGGGATGAAAACCACACCCAGCTGTATTTTCTTTTTCTTTTCTTTTTCTTTCTTTTTTTTTTTTTTTTGAGATGGATCTCGCTCTATTGCTCAGGCTGGAGGGCAATGATACGATCTTGGCTCTCTGCAACCTCTGCTTCCTGGATTCAAGTGATTCTCCTGCCTCAGCCTTCCGAGTAGCTGGGACCACAGGTATGCACCACCATGCCTGATTTATTTTTTTTTTAATTTTTTTTTTTTAAAGAGATGGGGTTTCTCCATGTTGGCCAGGCTGGTCTTGAATTCCTGACCTCAGGTGATCCACCCACCTTGGCCTCCCAAAGTGCTAGGATTACAGGCGTGAGCCACCGTGCCCAGACTAATTGTTGTATTTTTCAGTAGGGATGGGGTTTCATCATTTGCCGAGGCTGGTCTTGAACTCCTGACCTCTGGTGATCCACCCGCCTTGGCCTCCCTGGGATTATGGGTGTGAGCCACCGTGCTCAGCCTTTTTTGTTTGTTTCTTTGTTTTGTTTTTTTTGAGATGGAGTCTCACTCTGTCCCCTAGGCTGGAGTGCAGTGGCATGACCTCAGCTCACTGCAACCTCCACCTCCTGTGCTCAAGCAATCCTCCCACCTCAGCCTCCCAAGTAGCTGGGACCACAGACGTGTACCACCACGCCTGGCTAAGTTTTTGTATTTTTAGTAACGACAGGGTTTCACCATGTTGCCAGGCTGGTCTCAAACTCCTGAGCTCACCTGCCTTGGCCCCACAAAGTGTTGGGATTACAGGCATGAGCCACTGTGCCTGGCCTGTTTAAATCTTTGATCCATTTAAAGGTATCCTGATATTGGTGTGAGAGATGGATTCAGCTCTCTTTTTTTCCAGCTGGCTACATGCTCGTCTGAATATACTTACTCACAGGGCCGTCGGCGGCCCCTGTGTTCTGTGTGCTGAGTGCCTGTGCCCTCTCTACACTGGGGTCCTGTTTCTGGGCCTCTGCCTGTCTGCAGGCTAGTGCCGCACAGATCGGCCATTCTTTTCTCATGGCTCTTCTCAGAATGTCCTGGCTGTTCTTATCTTTTTTTTTTTTTCTTTTTGAAACTGAGTCTCGCTCTGTTGCCCAGACTGGAGTGCAGTGCCACAATCTCGGCTCACTGCAACCTTCGCCTCTTGACTTCAAGGAATTCTCCTGCCTCAGCGTCCTGAGTAGCTGGGATTACAGGAGCACGGCACCACGCCCGGCTAATTTTTGTATATTTAGTAGAGACAGGGTTTCAGCATGTTGACCAAGCTGGTTTCGAACTCCTGACCCCGTGATCTGCCTGCCTCAGCCTCCCAAAGTGCGGGGATTACAGGGATGAGCCACCTCAACCGGCCTTGTTTATATTTTCAATGTAAACTTTAGCATCAGCTTGTTTCCTTCCAGAGAAAAAAGGCTCTTGGTGTTTTTATTTGGATCATGTTAAATTTGTAAACTAAGAAGAACCGGCATTTTCTGATGTTGAGTCTCCCTGTCCAGGGACTTGGCATGTCTTTCCAGTCTCATGTCCTTTGGGAGTGTTTTCCTCATGGAGATTTTGCATGTTTCTTGTGACATCTGTTCCCAGACATTTTATCAGCGTTGTTGATATTTTAAAGCAGAACTTCTTCTCTTCCTCCATCTTCTTCTTTTTTTTTTTTTTTTTTTTGAGACGGGGTCTTGCTTCTTGCTCTATCATGCAGGCTGAAGTGCAGCGGTGCAATCACGGTTCACTGAAGCCTCGACCTCCTGGACTCAAGCGATTCTCTCGCCTCAGCTTCCCGTATAACTATACACATGTGCCACTGCATCAGGCTAATTTATTACTTTTTAACATTTATATCTATAAATTTATTTATTGAGACCTGGTCTCACTTTGTTACCCAGGCTGCAGTGCAGTGGTGTGAACACAGCTCACCCCAGCCTCAACTCTTTGGGTTCAAGCACTCTTCCTGCCTCAGCCTCCTGAGTAGCTGGGACTACAGGCAAGTACCACCATGCCCAGCTAATTTTTATACTTTTCGAAGAGATGGGGTTTCTCCATGTTTCCCAGACTGGTCTTGAACTCCTGAGCTCAAGTGATCTGCCCACCCCAGCCTCCCAAACTGCTGGGATTACAGGCATGAGCCACTATGCCCCGCCTCCCGTTTTCTAACTAGCTGTCATTTGTCTGTGGGAAGGTACTGATTTCTCTGTACAAATGTTCATCTCACTTCCCTACTGAATTATCTGTCTGTGTGCAGCAGTTTGGCAGTCGATCTCATACAGACAAAATTGTGTCTTTTTTTTTTTTTTAAGAGACAGGGTTTTGGTATGTTAGCCAGGTTTGTCTTGAACTCTTGGCCTCAAGCAATTCTCCTGCCTCAGCCTCCCAAAGTGCTAGGACTGCAGGTGAGAGCCACCACCCCAGCCTCAAAATCACGTCTAAATGGCACATTTAAGCCCATGGCCAGGCAAGCTCCAAGGCTCTTCCACTGCTTGCAGCTCTGCTTGTCCTCGGACAGTGAAGACGAAAGTTCATTAAAGGAGCAAATGGGCCGGGCGCAGTGGCTCACACCAGTAATCCCAGCACTTTGGGAGGCCAAGGCGGGCAGATCACCCAAGGTCAGGAGTTCAAGACCAGCCCAGCCAATATGGCAAAATCCCGTCTCTACTAAAAATACAAAAATTAGCTGGGTATAGTGCCACACACCTGTAATCCCAGCTACTCAAGAGGCTGAGGGAGGAGAGTCCCTTGAACCCAGGAAGCAGAGATTACAGTGAGCTGAGACCATGCCACTGTACTCCAGCCTGGGTGACAGAATAAGACTCTGTCTCAAAAAGAAAACAAAACAAAAATTAGCCGGGTGTGGTGATGACATCTGTGGTCCCATCTACCCCAGAGGCGGAGGCAGGAGAATCGCCTAAACCCAGGAAGCAGAGGTTTCAGTGAGCCAAGATCACGCCACTGCGCTCTAGCCTGGGAGACAGAGCAAGACTCTGTCTCAAAAGAAAACGAAAAAAAACAAAACACAGGCCCTTGTGGGCTACTAGATGTATATATACGATTGTCACAGGTTGCACGAAGCAAGGAAATAAGGACCCGGCAAAGTCTGAAGACTGGGACAAAGAGACCAGCGAGGGCTTCCATCCCTTTAACAGGAACAGCCTCAGCTCAACAAACAGGGCTTTCATGACTAAGCCCAGGGAGACCGACACTGGAAGGCCCTCAAGAAAGCTGGAGTCCAGAGCAAAGGAGGATAGACTGCCAAGAAGGCTGTGGTGCCCCAGCGGCAGCACTGGGTTAAGGTAGGCCAGTCACCCAACTACCAGGCGAACTCAGTCCAGCCCTTCTGACCCAAACACTAAGCACAGAGTAGGAATAAAAAGATATAAAGAAACCTGTTGAGGCCAGACGCCATGGCTCACGCCTATAATCCCAGCACTTTGGGAGGCCGAGGTGGGCGGATAACAAGATCAGGAGATCGAGACCATCCTGGTTAACATGGTGAAACCCCATCTCTACTAAAAATACAAAATATTAGCTGGGTGTGGTGGCACATGCCCATAACCCCACCTACTCGGAAGGCTGAGGCAGGGGAATCACCTGATTCGGAGGAAAATCTGCAGAAGAACCCAGAAGGCAGAGATTGCAGTGAGCTGAGATCGCGCCGCTGCACTTCAGCCTGGGTGACAGAGAGAAACTCTGTCTCAAAAAAAAAAAAAAAAAAAAAAGCAGCATATAGCAATCTGCCTTCCCTAGATTCCTCCGGCACCGGTGGTGTGGGATGTGGCGGCTTCCTCATCACCTTCCGCCATGATTGTAAGTTTCCTGAGGCCTCCCAGCCATGCTTCCTGTACAGCCAGTGGAGCCATGATCATTGAAACCTCTTTTCTTTATAAACTACCAAGTCTCAGGTATTTTATAGCATTACAAGAACAAACTGCTAACACCATTGCATTGTGGGGTTAGGGCCTCAAAGTATGAATTTGGGGGGTGCATAACAAAATCCCACAGACCTGGGTTCTTAGTCTTAGCTCCGGATCCTGCTAGTTATATGACCTTGGGCGAGTTGCCCCATGCCTCTGAGCCTGTTTCCTCAGCACTATGGTGGAATAGGATGTTGGCCTCCTAGCGTGTTTGGGAGATGTGACTAGTATATGAAATATCCAGCCTGGACGAGCATGGTGGCTCACGCCTATAATCCCAAGACTTTAGGAGGCTGAGGCAGGTTGATCACTTGAGGTCAGGAGTTCGAGACCAGCCTGACCAACATGGTGAAACTCCTTCTCTACTAAAACTACAAAAAATTAGCCAGGCATGGTGGTGTATGCTTGTAATCCCAGCTACTCAGGAGACTGAGGCAGGAGAATCGCTTGAACCTGGGAGGCGGAGGTTGCAATGACCCGAATTGCACCATTGCATTCCAGCCTGTGCAATAAGAGTGAAACTCCATCTCGAAAAATAAAAAAATAAAATAAAATATCCAGTCTAATGCCAGAGGAATCGTACTTCCTCAATGGATGTTTCTCCTCTGTCCAGCTGAGCAGACATGCTAACTGTCTGCCACCTTCTCTTCTCCTCTTCCATAGTAGGAAAATCCCCAATTTTTTTTTTTTTGGACAGGGTCTCACTCTTTCGCCCAGGCTGGAGTACAGTGGCACAATCTCAGCTCACCACAAACCTCTACCTCCCAGGTTCAAGCAATTCTCATGCCTCAGCCTCCAAGGTAGTAGCTGGGATTCCAGGCAACTGCCTCCATGCCCCACTAATTTTTATATTTTTTAGTAGAGATGGGGTTTCACTGTGTTGGCCAAGGTGGTCTCAAACTCCTGACCTCAAGTGATCTGCCCACCTTGGCCTCCCAAAGTGCTGGGATTACAGGTGTGAGTCACTGTGCCCAGCCAGAGAATACCCAATTTTTAGCTTGCATGTGACTACCCAGAGTAAAGGCCACCTGTCCCAGCCACTGACATTTAGGTGCAGCCATGTGAAAATTTTCACAAGACAGCCCCAGATAACCTCCCTGGAACCACTTTCTTTCTTTCTTTTTTTTTTTTTTTTGAGACAGAGTCTCACTCTGTCACCCTGGCTGGAGTGCAGTGGTGTGATCTCAGCTCACTGCAACCTCCACCTCCTGGGTTCAAGCAGTTCTCTGCCTCTGCTTCCCAAGTAGGTGGGATTACAGGCACTCGCCACCATGCCCAGCTAATTTTTGTATTTATAGTAGAGATGGGGTTTCACTATCTTGGCCAGGCTGGTCTTGAACTCCTGACCGCGTGATCCAACCGCCTCTGCCTCCCAAAGTGCTGGGATGACAGGTGTGAGCCACCATGCCCAGCAGAAACCCCTTTCTTTTGCAATCCTGTCTCTGTCCTGTTGCTTCACTACCCATGTGGTGTCTGGAGCTCTGGCTACTGACACTGAGGGCCACACCCTAGGGTGACAGTCCCCAACCTTTTTGGCACCAGGGACCAGTTTCTGGTTACCTGGAAGACAAGTTTCCACAGTGGAGGAGGAATGGTTTCGGAACTGTTCCACATCAGATCATCAGGTATTAGGTTATCATAAGGAGCAGGCTACCTAGATCCCTTGCATAAGCAGTTCACATAGGGTTCCTGCTCCTGTGAGAATCTAATGCCACTGCTGATCTGACAGGAGCTGGTAATGCTTGCTCACCCGCCATCATCTCCTGCTGTGGGGCCCAGTTCCTAATAGGCCATGGACTTGTACTGGGTTGGGGACCTCCGCCCTAAGGGTTGCGGCATGGTGAACTGAAAGGGGCCAGTGCTCCTGGGGAGCTTATGGAGACAGTGTCTGAACCAGCCCTAGCTGGCTTTACTCTGGACTTTGATGAATTTAAGCAACTATGGCTGTGGGGCTCTGTCACTTTCAGGGCAACTGAATCTAGTCCTGATACCCCATCATTCATGACTGCCTACCAAGCAGCCAATCCCCACAGTCCCTGACATCTGCAGAGTCCCCACCACAAAGGGGAGCAGGCCGGGCGCGGTGGCTCACGCCTGTGATCCCAGCAATTTGAGAGGCCAAGGCGGGTGGATCACCTGAGGTCAGGAGTTTGAGACCAGCCTGGCCAACATGGCAAAACCGCGTCTCTACTAAAAATACAAAAGTTAGCCTGGTGTGGTGGTGCATGCCTGTAATCCCAGCTAGTAGGGGCGCTGAGGGAGGAAGATTGCTTCAACCTGGGAGGTGGAGGTTGCAGTGAGCCAAGATCATGCCACTGCACTCCAGCCTGGGCAACAGAGAAAGACTCTGCCAAAAAAAAAAAAGGCAGGGGAAGCAAAGAAAAGACATCTGTGGACATCTCCCATCTTCCTCTACTCAACCCTGCTACGTACATAGTTCTCCGCTCTCACGATTCCCTGTCTATAAATACTTTCATGGGTGGAGACAGATGCGGATGTGGAAAGGGGAAATCACTTCACTCTGAGCCACTCTGGATGCTGTGTCATCTCCATCCCTGCACACTAGTGTCTCCTGAGCCGTCAAACACAGGCCCAAGTGCTGGAGAGACAGATGCATAAGAAAGTTACCAGGCTGGGCGTGGGGGCGCACAGCTATACTCCCAGTGCTTTGGGAAGCCGAGGCAGGTGGATCATGAGGTCAGGAGTTCGAGACCAGCTTGGCCAACATGGTGAAACCCCGTCTCTACTAATAATACAAAAAATTAGCTAGGCTTGGTGGCAGGCACCTGTATCCCAGTTACTCGGGAGGCTGAGGCAGGAGAACTGCTTGAACCCAGCAGGTGGAGGTTGCAGTGAGCCAAAACCTCACCACAGCACTCCAGCGTAGGCAACAGAGCGAGACTCAGTCTCAAGAAAAGAAAGAAAAGTTATCAAACACTGGCCCTCAGGGAGCCGGAGACACCATGGCAGATACTGATCAGTAATCCACCCTGAATGAAGCCGGGGGAAGGTGAGCAGAGGGGACGCAGACGTGGGGTCAGGAGAGACTTCAGAGAGATGGTGACTCTAGCGCTGAGGCATGGGGAAAGGAGGGAAAATTACGCACAGACAAGCACGTGAGCATCCACCAAAGATAAAACACCGAGTTAGCGGGGATGGAGAGTAGCTGGAACCACAGAACTTGCCTGTGGGAATGTGTTAATAAGATGCTGCTGGCCAGGCATGGTGTCTCACACCTGTAATCCCAGCACTTGAGGAGGCCAAAGTGTTTGGATCACTTGAGGTCAGGAGTTCAAGACCAGCCTGGCCAACATGGCGCAACCCCGTCTCTACTGAAAATATGAAAATTAGCCGGGCGTGGTGGCACATGCCTGTAATCCCAGATACTCAGGAGGCTGAGGCAGGAGAATCACTTGAGCCCTGGAGGTAGAGGTTGCTGTGAGTTGAGATCACTGCCACTGCACTCTAGCCTGGGCTACAGAGTGAGGTTCCGTCTCAAAAAAAAAAAAGAAAAGCAGACATGGTTTGTGGTTGATGTGGGACACGCCAACCCTTCCACACACAGACACCTCTGCCTTCGTGACAGGGCTGCACTCACTCTGTCCTGATGGCAGGGTGAAGATGCGCTTCCCACAGACACAGCAGAATTTTTTCTTTTTGAGACAGAGTTTCACTCTTGTTGCCCAGGCTGGAGTGCAATAACACGATCTCAGTTCACTGCAACCTCCGCCTCCCAGGTTCAAGTGAGTCTCCTGCCTCAGTCTCCTGAGCAGCTGAGATTACAGTTGCCTGCCACCATGCCCAACTAAATTTTTTTTTGTATTTTTAGTAGAGACAGAGTTTCACCAGGTTGGCCAGACTGGTCGAGAACTCCTGACCTCAGGTGATCTACCCGCCCCGCCTCCCAAAGTGCTGGGATTACAGGAGTGAGCCACCTCACCCAGCCAGAAAATTCTTTCTCACAGAAGATCAAAAATGGGTGATGGGTGAGGAGGTATGGTCACCCATAACAGTTGATGCGCTGGTCAGAGAGAACCAAATGTTGAAACCACAAAGCTGGAAGCCTTGAGACCCGCCAGCAAACCTGGGAACCCTTCTTCTCTGGCCTGATATTGACATCCCTTATAACCTCTTTTTTTGTTTGTTTGTTTTTTTGAGACAGAGTCTCACTGTGTCACACAGGCTGGAGTGCAGTGGCATGATCTCAGCTCACTGCAACCTCCACCTCCAGGGTCCACGCAATTCTTATGCCTCAGCCTCCCCAAGTAGCTGGGATTACAGGCAGGCACCACCACACCCAGCTAATTTTTATATTTTTAATAGAGACAGAGTTTCACCACGTTGGCAAGGCTGATCTCAAACTCCTGACCTCAAGTGATTTGCCTGCCTCAGCCGCCGAAAGTGCTGGGACTACAGGCGGAAGCCACCTTGCCGGCCCCCTGTAGCCTCTTGATGTTTGACTCCCCTGAGAGGAGCAACAGAAGAAAGTCGAAATGCATAAGTCAGCTATTGGACCAGGCTCAGTGGCTCATGCCTTTAATCCCAGCATTTTGGGAGGCTGAGGCAGGTGGATCACCTGAAGTCGAGAGTTCAAGACCAGCCTGACCAACATGGGGAAACCCTGTCTCTATTAAAAATACAAAATTAACTGGGTGTGATGGCACATACCTGTAATCCCAGCTACTCAGGAGGCTGAGGCAGGAGAATCACTTGAACCCGGGAGGCGGAGGTTGCCGTGAGCTGAGATCACGCCATTGCACTTCAGCCTGAGAAACAAGAGCAAAACTCCATCTCAAAAAACAAAAAAGAAAAGAAAAAAAGAAAGAATCAGCTATTGAAAGTCACTGGACAGTGAATCCTCTTTTTTCTTTTTTTTTAAATTTTTGTTTACTGGTATTTGAGTCATTTGCTGAGTAAATCTGAAAGAACAGAAAAAAAAAAAAAGGAACTATTGCAGAGGCACCCCTATCTCTGGCCCCTGCAGCCTGTCAGAACTTCCTCCAGAACCCTCCAGCAGTGGCTGGTTTCTCATGATTTCCTCAGCCTTGTAGGTCTATTAAGTTTAAAAAAATAAAATGGACCAGGCATGGTCGCTCACGCCTGTAATCCCAGCACTTTAAGGTGGGTGGATTGCTTGAGGTCAGGAGTTTGAGACCAGCGTGGGCACACTCTGTCTCACTTAAAAATAAATAAAATGGGCCGGGCGTGGTGGCTCATGCCTGTAATCCAAGCACTTTGGAGGCCAAGGCGGGCGGATCACCTGAGGTCAGGAGTTCAAGACCAGCCTGACCAACATGGTGAAACCCCGTCTTTATTAAAAAATAATAATAATAAATAAATAAAATGGACAGGCGCTGTAGCTCACACCTGTAATTCCAGCACTTTTGGAGGCAGAGGCGGGCGGATCACCTGAGGTCGGGAGTTCGAGACCAGCTTGACCAACACAGAGAAACCATACATCTACTAAAAATACAAAATTAGCTGGGCGTGATGGTGCATGCCTGTAATCTCAGCTACTCAGGAGGCTGAGGCAGGAGAATTGCTTGAACCTGGGAGGTGGAGGTTGTGGTGAGCCAAGATCGTGCCATTGCACTCTGGCCTGGGCAGCAAGAGTGAAACTCCGTCTCAAAATAAATAAATGAATAAATAAATAAATTAAAGTGATGGAGACTTATTTTCATACAAAAACTTGCACATGAAAGCTTATAGCAACTTTATTCATAAATGCTAAAGCTTGGAAGCCACTAAGATGTCCTTTAATAGGTGAATAGATAAGCAAACTGTGTGCTGCATCCACGCCAAGAAACGTTATTCAGCACCAAAAAGAAAGGCACTATCAGGCCAGGAGAAATCATGGAAAACCCATAGCTGCATGTTGTTGAGTGAAAGAAAGTCACATCCAAGAGGGCAAGAATTCTGATTGGGTCACTGCTGAATGTCCAGCATCTAAAACAGTGTCTGGCCAAAACACCCCCTCAATATTTGATACATTTTTTTTTAAAAGGCCAGGCATGGTGGCTCGAACCCTTGATCCCAGCACTTTGGGAGGCTGAAGAGAGATGATTGCTTGAGGCCAGGAGTTCGAGACCAGCCTAGACAACATAGTGAGATTCCATCTCTACTTAAAAAAAAAAATAGAGCTGGGCGCAGTGGCTCATGCCTGTAATTCCAGCACTTTGGGAGGCTGAGGCGGGCAGATCACCTGAGATTGAGAGTTCGAGAACAGCCTGACCAACATGGTCAGGCTACTAAAAACACAAAAATTAGGCAGGCACGGTGGCACATGCCTATAATACCAGCTACTTGGTTGGTGCCCCACACTTTCAGGGACCAGACTGAACTGGAGATATCCCAGCTGGTGATCCCAGGATGCCCTTGCTTCTTTTTACCTTCTCAGGCACCACCCCAGACCTGCTTGAGCAGGATAAGTGTCCCTAGGTAGGAGGTAATCTGCATTTTAAAATAAGCATCCGGCCAGACACAGTGGCTCACACCTGTAATCCTAACACTTTGGGAGGCTGACCCAGACAGATTGCTTGAGCCCAGGAGTTTGAGACCAGCCCGGGGAACATGGCGAAACCCCATGTCTACAAAAGTACAGAAAATTCTCTGGGCTTTGTGGCGCATACCTGTGGTCCCAGCTACTCAGGAGGCTGAGGTAGAAGGATGGCTTGAGCCTTCGCGGTGCAGCTTGCAGTGAGCCCAGATTGGGCCACTGTATTGCAGCCTGAGTGACAGAGTGAGACCCCATCTCAAACAAAAAATAAATAATAAATAAAATAAAATAAAAACAAGCATACCAGTGATTCTTGTAGCAGCTGAAATTGAGAACCACTTGGGATGTTTACTAAAAATGCAGATTATGGCCGGGCGCAGTGGATCACACCTATAATCCCAGCACTTTGGGATGTCAAGGCAGGCACATCGCCTGAGGTCAGGAGTTCAAGACCAGCCTGGCCAATATGGTGAAACCCCATCTTTACTAAAAATACAAAAATTAGTCGGGCATGGTAGTGAGTGCCTGTAGTCTCAGCTACTTAGGAGGCTGAGGCAGGAGACTTGCTTGAATCTGGGAGGTGGAGGTCACAGTGAGCCGAGATCGTGCCACTGCACTCCAGCATGGGCGATGGAGTGAAACTCCATCTCAAAAACAAAAATGCAGATTATTTTTTACAACTGTGGAGGTGCAGAGGCAGCAAGGCTTGACCTACCCTGTAGTCCAACTCCTTCATCTGCCCCGATGGAGGAACTGCAGCCCAGAGAAGGACAGTGACTTGCCAGAGACACACAGCAAGTTGCCTTCTGACTTTCAGGCCTCTCACAGAGAGCTGACCAACTCACTCAGTAAGAGACTCATTTGCTTCAGAAGCATCTGCTCAAGCAGCTGCTAAATACCAACTCTATTTGCTCAATGCCAAGGAGATATTTACTCCTTCCGAGAAGGCAAGGGAAGTCCAAAGGAGCTTTTTTTTTTTTAATTTTTTTTTATATTTCTTTTTTTAATTTTTAAAAAATTTTTTCTCATTTTAAAATTTTTTTTTCTTCTTTTTTTTTTTATTTTAATTTTTTTTTTTTTTTTTTAAGATGGGGTTTCACCATGTTGGCCAGGCTGGTCTCGAACTCTGAACTCCTGACCTCAAGTGATCCACCCACCTCGGCCTCCCAAAGTGCTGGGATTACAGGCGTGAGCCACCATGCCCGGCTCCAAAGGAGCTTTTAATGGGCTTCTTTAGGGTAAGTGTTGGTGAGGTCACAGAAGGATACACTTCCCCTAGCTGACAGGAACCGTTACCTTCTGGTTTCTCTTTTCATATTTACTAAACATATTTAATTTAACGTGAAATGGCCAAATTTCAAATATGCAAAAACTACACTCCAGGTAAGCCCAGGAAAACTAGCATCTACCACCAGTTTCATCTCATTCCAGCCACCAATTTGCCATCTGACCTTGAGGGACTGCAGGCACATCTCCTAGTCCTTCTGGGCCCCGGCCAGATGAAATGACCCCCATGAATCTTTCCAGTTCTGATGATCTGTGGTGCCCTGGGTCCAAGTCACTCTACGATTGGCCTGTAGTCAAAGGTCCTTCCTGGCTTATCTGCTGACTGGCCTTTGAAGAGGCCCATTCTAAAATGCAGGTTTGCTCTAGTTTAGGAAAACAAAGCAGGGCCAAAGATCTCCTGAGCCAAAGAGATGATCTGGAAAGAGGTTAGCAATCAGTCCACAGACTGACCCGGACAACAGACATCAAACGTGAAGGCTACACTTCCAAGGGCAAATAAGGCCATCCCTAAGCAAAGAGACAGAGGAAGGGAGGGAGGACAAGGCAGCCCCGAAGGCCACAGTCAGGGACACTTTCAACTAGAACAGGAAGTCTCATTTCTTTTTTAGGTTCTGCCCATGATGGGCCACCTCCTTCTCCCAGGTTCAAGTGATTCTCCTGCTTCAGCCTCCTGAGTAGCTGGGATTACAGGCATCCACCACCCCCAGCTAACTTTTGTATTTTTAGTAGAGACGGGGTTTCGCCATGTTGGCCAGGCTGGTCTCGAACTCGTGACTTCAAGTGATCCACCTGCCTCTGCCTCCCAAAGTCCTGGGCTTATAAGCATGAGCCACCATGCCCAGTCCACCTTAACAGCTCTTTTTTTTTTTTTTTTTTTTGAGACCAGAGTCTTGCTCTTGTTGCCCAGGCTGGAGTGCAGTGGCACGATCTCGGCTCACTGCAACCTCTGCCTCCCAGGTTCAAACAATTCTCCTGCCTCAGCTTACTGAGTAGCTGGGATTACAGGCGCCCACCACCATACCCGACTAATTTTTGTACTTTTAGTAGAGATAGGGTTTTGTCATGTTGGCCAGGCTGGTCTCAAACTACTAACCTCAGGTGATCCACCCACCCGACCTCCCAAATTGCTGGGATTATAGGCTTGAGCCACCACGCCTGCCAACATCTTTTAACTGTCCTTTTCCTGTGTGGACAATGCTTATCATTACTTGCATTGAGTGAAAAAGCAAAAGTCAACATTTTGTGTACATATGAACTAATTTTCAACAAACATGAGCAAAGCAATTTAGTGAAGAAAGAATAGACTTTTCAACAAAAACAGGGTTCCATGTACTAGAATGATCAGCCATCCACATGTGAGGAAAAAGGAACTTCAATATCTCATACCAAACAAAAATTAACTAAAAATGGATCCAAGACCTAGATGTAAAATCTAAAACTGTAAAGTTTCTTTTTCTTTTTTTTTTTTTTTGAGATGAAGTCTCACCCTGTTGCCCAGGCTGGAGTGCAATGGCGCAGTCTCAGCTCACTGTAACCTCTGCCTCCCGGGTTCAAATAGTTCTGCCTCAGCCTCCCGGGTAGCTGGGATTACAGGCACGCACCACCACACCTGGCTAATTTTTGCATTTAGTAGAGGCGGAGTTTCACCATGTTGGCCAGGCTGGTCTCAAACTTGTGACTTCATGATCTGCCTGCTTCGGCCTCCCAAAGTGCTGGGATTACAGGCATGAGCCACCATGCCTGGCCAAAACTGTGAAATTTCTATTAGAAAACATAGGAGAAATCTTTTTTTTTTCTTGAGATGGAGTCTTGCTCTGTCACCCAGGCTGGAGTGCAGTGGTGCAAACTTGGCTCACTGCAACCTCTGCCTCCTGGGTTCAAGCTATTCTCCTGCCTCAGCCTCCCAGGTAGCTGGAACTACAGGCACATGCTGCCACGCCTGGCTAATTTTTTTAGTAGAGACAGGGTTTCACCGAGTTGCCCAAGCTGGGCTTGAACTCCTGAGCTCAGGCAATCCACCTGCCTTGGCATCCCAAAGTGCCGGGATTACAGGCACAAGCCACTGCATCCGGCAAGAAAATCTTTATGACCAGGCAAAGATTTCTTTGGTATAGGCCAGGCATAGGTAGAGATGGAGTCTTGCTACATTTCCCAGGCTGGAGTACAGCAGCTATTCACAGCCATTATCATCGTGTGCTACAGCTTTGAACTTCTGGCTCAAAGGATCCTCCTGCCTCAGCCTCCCTAGTAGTGGGAATACAGGCATGCACCTGGTAGAGCCTGGATCTACCTAGTTTCTTAAAAATATATATATATAATAAAACTAAGATAGCTGGGTGCGGTGGCTCACGCCTGTAATCCCAGCACTTTGGGAGGTTGAGGTGGGTGGATCACGAGGTCAGGAGTTCAGCCTGATGAACGGTGAAACCCCATCTCTACTAAAAAAAGAAAATACACACACACACACACACACACAAACAAACAAAACAAAGAATAGAAAGGAAAAGGAAAAGAAAGGAAATAAAAGAAATTGCATGTAAAAAAGTAAGGTGGAGAAAAATGCTAGATTTTTCTCTTTTTTTTTCTTCAACGAGAAGTTCAGTCAAAAAAAAAATGCTAGATTTTTAAAAGGAGTTCCAGTTGAAAGGTATAGTTGAGATCTCAATTCTTTTTTTTTTTGAGATGAGTCTCACTCTGTCGTCTAGGCTGGAGTGCAGTGGCAGGATCTCAGCTCACTGTAACTTCTGGCTCCTGGGTTCAAGTGATCCTCCTGCCTCAGCCTCCCAAGTAGTTGAGATTACAGGCGCCTACCACCACACCCGGCTAACTTTTGTATTTTTAGTAGAGACAGGTTTCACCATGTTGACCAGGCTGGTCTTGAATTCCTGACCTCAAGTGATTCACCCACCTCGGCCTCTCAAAGTGCTGGGATTACAGGCATGAGCCACTGCACACAATCAAGATCTGAATTCAGACAAACTTTTTTGGTCTTAGGACATTTCGGCTGGGCGGAATGGCTCACGCCTGTAATCCCAACACTTTGGGAGGAAAAGGTGGGCCAATCACCTGAAGTCAAGAGTTCGAGACCAGCCTGGCCAACATGGTGAAACCCCATCTCTACTAAAAATACAAAATATTAGCCCGGCATGGTGGTGCACGCCTGCAATCCCAGCTACTTGGGAGGCTGAGGCAGGAGAATTGTGTGAATCCAGGAAGCCGAGGTTGCAGTGAGCCAAGGACATTTGTGGGTCATTCAGAGAAGTGTAAACACTAATTCGTATTTGATACTAGGAAAGTATTGTTTTTGGGTCAGAGTGACGGTTTTATGTGTGTATGAAACATAATGTATACGTATTAAAAAGGGAATGCTGGTCCTTTAAAGACATATACTGAAATGTTTACTGGTGAAAGCACATGATGTCATGATGTCTAGTATTTACTTCAAAATCACACTGGGCAGTGGGTGTGAGGTAGGTGCAGAAATAGAGGAAACAAGATTGGAAGATTGGCCATGAGTGGTAACTGCTGAGGTCAGATAGCGACTATGCGCCTTCATCGGGTTATTCCACTTCTGTATATCTTGAAAATTTCCTTTTTATTTTATTATTTTATTTTTTAATAGAGACGGGGTTTTGCCATGTTGGCCAGGCTGGTCTCGAACTCCTGACCTCAGGTGATCCGCTTGCCTTGGCTTCCCAAAGTGCTGGGATTACAGGCGTGAGCAACCACGCCCGGCCAGTATCTTGAAATTTTCTACAACAAAAATGTCTTAAAATTGTGCGTCAAAATAATACCAATATTAAAAATGCAACTAAAAAGTCAGGAGACAATACTGTCATGTAAAATCATGACGCTAGTTGTGTGAGGGCGGTAGGATGAGTCATTTCCTCCAAAACTCGGGGTGAGAGGAGGAAGGAACCCTCGTGTTTTTGCCCTCCCTGTCCCCGAAGGGACTGTTCTCATCGATTCTCTCCCCATCGTCCTCCAGGTTTTTGCTAGGCTTCCTGTCTTCTTACAAAGTTGAGATTATCCGGGTTCTGGCATTAACAGGGTTTGAGGAAAGCGGGTCAAGTTCCCCGAACCCCTAACCTTGGACCCTGCCTGCAGGCTGATTTCCCAGCCACTCGCCAGAACACGGCGACCCCTAAGGTCGCAGTCCGGCTTCGCGAACAGCCTCCTTCGGACGCGTTGGTCGCCCTTGCGCGCGCGCGCTCGAGCAGTGGGACTACATCTCCCAGGAGGTTGTGCGCCGACCAGCCGACATGCCCTTGGTCGCAAAGGACTACATTACCCAGTGATACCTTGCGGGAGGCGGTGGCTGGACCTCAAGAGCAGAACCATTGGTTCAGCGTCTGACCGGGGGCTGCGCAGTGATTGGCCCAGGAGCCCGCCAGTTTCGGCCGAGCTCAGTGGAGTTTTGCTGTTAAGACTGCGCGAGGAGCTAGAGAGAGCAGAGTACGCGGAGCCTGGCTGCACCCGCCGAGCCATGTAAGTAACCTCTACCTCCGTCCTTTTCGCCGTCCTCTCGGGAACCTGCACCCTGGCTCCCCAGGGCGGTCGGGAGGGAGCACACGCACCAGGCGCTCACTAGGGGGCGGGGATTGTGCGCACACGTGTCACACCTGACCTGAGAAGCATCACCTGAGACACCGGCGGCAGAGCCCGTCGCACGCCCCTGAGCACCTGAGCCCCAGGGCGTCCCCTCGGACTCGGGGAAAAAAAACATACCCCGAGGCACACGTGGACATCTGTGTACGCACGCGGGGACATCTGCAGAGCTGCTCAGCTGAACCCTTGGGCACGTGCGTACCCGAACACCGGGAAGAGCCTCCTATCCTCCGGTCTCCTCCTAACACCGATCCAGGACACCTGCCAACTCGGAACTGACTGCTCAGTGTGACCTGAGCGGTCCCTGGGTAGCCCCTGGAGAGGTTTTGCCTCTCAGTCGCTTGCCGCATGTTTAAACTGCTCATGGGCTCCTGGAGAAGAGTTCCAGGGTGGGTGAGAGGAGAAAAGGAATGTCTGTGGTGAAGACTGTCATCCTGTAAGCAGTCTCTCTCTCCCCCTCACCCCGCTCCTGGCCCCGTTACCACAAGTATTCAAGAACTAGGGTAATTCTAAGTTTTAGTTTTAGGGATTTTTTTTTTTTTTTTTTTGCCGTAACAAATTCAAACATTATAGAATTACATAAACAGGTCTCCCTTCTTCCCTTCCCAACCCTTCTCCCAGTGATCAGTTACCAACTACCTGTTGATACATGTGTGGTCATACACTTCTTTCTATGCATTGTACAACTCAACAGAGCGTATATAGGTATTACTGGTTTTGTTGTTTTTTGTTTTTTGTTTTTACAAAAGAAAAAAGTACATCTCCTGGAAGGGATGCTTTTTAGCTGAGCTCTGGTGGATGAGAGGAGCTAGCCTTGGAAAAGGGAGTAGGGGCTGGGAGTGGGGCTGCATTTCAGATGTGGAGAACTGGAGGAGTGGAGGCAAGGCAGTAGATAAGAGCGCTCGCCGAGTTTTCCAGGAACTGGGCAGAAGACCACCCTGGTTAAGTGAGGAAAGGGGAAGAATGGTCCAGAGTGAGGCTGAAGAGGTCAGTAGGTCTGGGTTGGCGGGGCCCAGGAGCATAATTTTTTTTTTTTTTTGAGACGGAGTTTTGCTCTGTCGCCGGGTGCCAGGCTGGAGTGCAGTAGCGTGATCTCGGCTCACTGCAACCTCTGCTTTCCAGGTTCAAGCAATTCTCCTGCCGTAGCCTCCCGAGTAGCTGGGACTACAGGTGCACGCCACCACGCCGAGCTAATTTTTGTATTTTAGTAGGGATGGGGTTTCACCACGTTGGCCAGGATGGTCTTGATCTCTTGACCTCGTGATCTGCCCACCTCAGCCTCCCAAAGTGCTGGGATTACAGGTGTGAGCCACCACACCCGGCCTTTTTTTTTTTTTTTTTTTTTTTAAAGACGGAGTCTTGCTCTTTTCGCCCAGGCTGGAGTGCTATGGCGTGATTTTGGCTCACTGCAACTTCCACCTCCTAGGTTCAAGCATTTCTCCTGCCTCAGCCTCCCAGGTAGCTGGAACTACAGGTGCCCACCACCACGCCCAGCTAATTTATTTTTAGTAGAGACGGGGTTTCATCATGTTTAAATTTTTGTATTTTTTGTAGAGTTGGGGTTTCGCTATGTTGCCCAGGCTGGTCTTGAACTCCTGAGCTCAAGCAGTCCACCCACCTCTGCCTCCCAAAGTGCTGGGATTACAGGCATGAGCTGCTGAGCTCAGTCCAAAAGTGAGTGCTATTTTAGACAGTCTAGTCAGGGAGGGCTGCTCTGAGGAGGTGATGTTTGAGCAGAGACCCTAAGAAACTTGCCTAGTGTTTACTTTGTGTCTCCTGCATTTAGCTTGATACTGATGGACATTGTGTGGGCCAGAGGCAGGGATGGTTGGCTATGACCCCGAACCAGATGGCAGGAATAACACCAGGTTCCAGGTGGCAGTGGCTGGGTCTGTGTCTGGACTTGTCACTCGGGCGCTGATCAGTCCCTTCGACGTCATCAAGATCCGTTTCCAGGTACTCTTCCCCTTTTTCCATGCAATGGACTGGAGGACAAGTTCAGTCTTCCTTGCCAAAGCAGTTCCTAAAACTTGGAATTCTATCCACATGAAGGCCTCGCCTTTTCTGAAAGTTTCCCTTCACATTCCAGCCCACCCTGCTGTCCTGACCTTTTCAATTTTGATTCCTAGCTTCAGCATGAGCGCCTGTCTCGCAGAGACCCCAATGCAAAGTACCATGGCATCCTCCAGGCCATTAGGCAGATTCTGCAGGAGGAGGGGCCAACAGCTTTCTGGAAAGGACACATCCCAGCCCAGATTCTCTCCATAGGCTATGGAGCTGTCCAAGTAGGTGGCCAGGCCTCTGGGGTCCCGTTGCTCAATGGAGGAGCAGAGGGAGGGTGAGGCACGCGGGAATGGCGTGTAGGGCAGGACGGGAGAGGCAGGCCCCACAGTTCCCACTGGCCTCTCCTGACCAGTGGAAAATGTCAGAGTGAGCTGCTGTGCCTTAGGCATTCCCCTCCCCCACATCCCCTCGTCTATCCTGCGTGACTTAGGTGTTGCATCTTGGAGACTGATTTGATGTCATGCCTTCTGCGGGCCTTGGGAAGGCATTAATGCATTTCAGTTTTTGAAGTACCACCTTCACACATGTGGTTCATCTGAACTTCACCACAGTGTCACGAGGAGGGCAGAGCAGGTGTCATGTGGATCTCAGGGAGGTGAAATCAGCTGTCTGAGGCCACACAGCCTGCACACGGCGGGGCTAGGGTTAGAACTCGGGCTTCACTCAGTGGAGCACCGGTATCGTCATAGTGCACAGCGTGTGGTTTTATGCAATAGACGTGGTAAGAACCAGCCCTGAACAGTGCCAACCATGGGCCAGGCCCCTGTTGGAAACACTTCACGTACACTCTGTCACAGCAGTCCTTAAAGCAGAGGCTGTGTCACTCCCATTTCACACATGAGAAGACTGAGGTGGACAGAGCCATACCCTGTCTCAACAACAACAAAAAAGAAGCTAGGCCATCTTCACTTGGCTGAAGGAAGATCTGAGCATAGCCCTGGTGCAGTGGCTCATGCCTGTAATCCCATCACTTTGGGAGGCTGAGGTGGGAGGATGGCTTGAGCTCAGGAGTTTGAGACCAGCCTGGGCAACATAGCGAGACCTCCTCTCTACTAAAAATTAAAGAAAAAAAAGGCCAGGTGTGGTGGTACACGCCTATAGTCCCAGCTATTCCAGAGGCAGAAGAATCATTTGAGCTAGAGAAGGCTGCTGTGAACTATGATTGTGCCACTGGACTCTAGCCTGGGCAGCTGAGCAAGACCATGCCTCAAAAAACAAAACAGGGCCACGCGCAGTGGCTCATGTGTGTAATCCTAGCACTTTGGGAGGACAAGGTGGGCAGATCACTTGAGCTCAGGAGTTTGAGACCAGCCTTGGCAACATAGTGAAACCCTGACTCTACCAGAAAATACCAAAATTACCTGGACATGGTGGCATGTGCTTGTAGTCCCAGCTACTTGGGGGGCTGAGGTAGGAGGATTGCTTGAGCCCAGGTAGGTTGAGGCTGCAGTGAGCTGTGTTCGTGCCACTGTACTCCAGTCTAGGTAACAGTGCGACACTTGTCTCTAAAAAAAAAAAAAAAAAAAGGCCAGGCACAGTGGCTCACACCTGTAATCCCAGCACTTTGGGAGTCTGAGGTGGGCGGATCACCAGGTCAAGAGTTCAAGACCAGCCTGGCCAGCATAGTGAAACCCTATCTCTACTAAAAAGTACAAAAATTAAGCTGGGCGCATTGGTTCACACCTTAATTCCAGCACTTTGGGAGGCTGAGGTGGGTGGATCACAAGGTCAAGAGATCGAGACCATCCTGGCCAACATGGTGAAACCCCATCTCTACTAAAAATACAAAATTAGCTGGGCGTGGTGGCACATGCCTGTGATCACAGCTACTCGGGAGGCTGAGGCAGGAGAATCGCTTGAGCCCAAGAGGCAGAAGTTGCGGTGAGCTGAGATCACGCCATTGCACTCCAGCCTGGGCAACAAGAGCAAAACTCTGTCTCAAAAAAAAAAAAAAATTAGCTGGGCATGGTGGCAGGCGCCTGTAATCCCAGCTACTCAGGAAGCTGAGGCAGGAGAATCACTTGAACCCAGGAGGCAGAGGTTGCAGTGAGCTGAGATTGTGCCACTGCACTCCAGCCTGGGCGACAGAGCAACACTCTGTCTCAAAAAACAAAACAAAACAAAAAAACCCGAAAGATCTGAGTGTGGCCGGGCGCGGTGGCTCACGCCTGTAATCCCAGCAATTTGGGAGACCGAGGTGGGTGGATCATGAGGTCAAGAGATCGAGACCATCCTGGCCAACATGGTGAAACCCTGTCTCTACTAAAATACAAAAAAATTAGCTGGGTGTGGTGGCGCATGCCTGTAGTCCCAGCTCCTCAGGAGGCTGAGGCAGGAGAATTGCTGGAACCCAGGAGGCGGAGGTTGCAGTGAGCCGAGGTTGCGCCACTGCACTCCAGCCTGGCGCCTGGTGAGGGAGTGAGACTATGTCTCAAAAAAAAAAAAAAGAAAGAAAGATCTGAATGTAAGGGAGTCACCCTGTGGAATGTGCTCCTGATAGAACCTGCCCCAGAGAAGAGTGCTTCTCAGACAGCGCCACTGCAAGCTGCACTGAAGGGATCCCTGCAGGAATCGGTACATGGCTGTCTTTCCCAGTTCTCAGAAAACTAAGTTAGCCAGTGACATTTTCTGATGGACATTTTTCCATCTATCTTTTTTTTTTTTTTTTGAGATGGAGTCTCGCTCTGTCACCCAGGCTGTAGTGTGATCTTGGCTCAGTGCAACCCCCACTTCCTGGGTTCAAGTGATTCTCCTGCCTCAGCCTCCCGAGTAGCTGGGACTACAGGCGCCCGCCACCACGCCCAGCTAATTTTTGTATTTTTAGTAGAGATGGGGTTTCACTATGTTGGCCAGGCTGGTCTCGAACTTATGACCTTGTGATCCACCCACCTCAGCCTCCCAAAGTGCTGGGATTACAGGCATGAGCCACTGTGCCCAGCCCCCATATATCTTCTTAACCCTTTGGGAATCTGGCTTTACTCAGAGTATCAAATGGCATCTGAGTTTTGCATAGAGTTTTATATTTATCGCATGTTGTCACTGCTCAGGAAGAACATTTCCTGACCTTTCCCTCGCCCCTACACCTAGGCCCCAGCCAGGTCACAGGTGATGCATTTGGGGAGAATTTGGTCCTTGCCCTCATCCTTTTGGCTATCAGTGACTTCTTCATTTGCTGTTGCAGTTCTTGTCATTTGAAATGCTGACGGAGCTGGTCCACAGAGGCAGCGTGTACGACGCCCGGGAGTTCTCAGTGCACTTTGTGTGTGGTGGCCTGTCTGCCTGTATGGCCACCCTCACTGTGCACCCTGTGGATGTTCTGCGTACCCGCTTTGCAGCTCAGGGTGAGCCCAAGGTGAGTGGCCAGGGACCTGACCAGGGGAGCTCATATAGAAAGGTGTCACAGGGGTTGTGTTATTTCTTATCTTTTATTTGATAAGCATGTTCTTTTTTTTTTTTTTTGTATATTTTATATATAGATATACATTTTTCTTTCTTTTTTTTTGAGATGGAATCTCGCTCTGTCACCCAGGCCGAAGTGCAGAGGCATGATCTTGGCTCACTGCAACCTCCACCTCCTGGGTTCAAGTGATTCTCCTGCCTCAGCCTCCCAGGTAGCTGGGATTACAGGTGCCCGCCACTACGCCCGGCTAATTTTTTTGTATTTTTAGTAGAGACAGGTTTCACCATGTTGGCCAGGCTGGTTTCAAACTTCTGACCTCAGGCAGTTCGCTCACTTTGGCCTTCCAAAGTGCCAGGATTACAGGGATGAGCCACCGCGCCCAGCCTATATATTTTGAGACAGGGTCTTGTTTTATTGGTCAGGCTAGAGTGCAGTGGCATGATCACTGCTCACTGCAGCCTCGACCTCCTGGGATCAAGTGATCCTCCTGCCTCAGCCTCCCCAGTAGCTGAGACTACACCTGGCTAAGTTTTGTATTTTTTTAGAGACAGAGTTTCATCATGTTGCACAGACTGATCTCAAACTCTTGAGCTCAAGCAGTCTGCCCACCTCGGCCTCCCAAAATGCTGGGATACAAGTGTGAGCCACTGCACTCGGTAGAGGATGAGTTCTTGTCCTTGCAGAAGGCAAAGCTGGGAGAGGTTTGGGTTTTCAGTTTGTGGCAGTCAGTCTATAAAACCCATGACTGTGGGCAGCACGGTGCAGGGTGCCCTGTGTCCCTGCCTTGAAAGAGCTCACAGTGTGAAACAGAACAAATGAATACCCAGCAGAGGGCTGGATCAAGGACTGCCTGTGGGAAAGTGAGACCCAAGAACTTACTGCTGGATGATTATGAGAGCATCTTCGGTTTTTTGTTTGTTTGTTTGTTTGTTTGAGACAGAGTCTCACTTTGTTGCCCAGGCTGGAGTGCAGTGGCGCCATCTCAGCTCACTGCAACCTCCACCTCCTGGGTTCAAGTGATTCTCCTCCCTCAGCCTTCTGAGTAGCTGGGATTATAGGCACGTGCCACTGCACCCAGCTTATTTTTATATTTTTAATAGGGATGGGGTTTCACCATGTCGCCAAGGCTGGTCACGAACTCCTGACCTCAGGTGATCCACCCACCTTGGCCTCCCAAAGTGCTGGGATTACTGGTATGAGCCACTGCACCCAGCCAATTGCCAGAGTGTCTTTGGTTTCCACAAAGAATTAGGTGGTGGAAATGGGATAGTTAGACCCAAGGAAGAATTTACTGAGTGAAAGCAAGGGATTAAATCCCGAAATAGACTTCCCCACCATAATCTCTGTTTCCTGGACATATTTAAGAATAGCATCGTGTGTGTGTGTGTGTGTGTGTGTGTGTCCTCAACCAAGAAAGAATAATTTTATTGTTATTATTTTTTTGAGACAGAGTCTTGCTCTGTTACCCAGGCTGGAGTGCAGTGGCGCGATCTTGGCTCACAGCAACCTCTGGCTCTTGGGTTCAAGCAATTCTCCTGCCTCAGCCTCCTGAGTAGTTGGGATTACAGGTGCACATCACCACGCCAGGCTAATTTTTTTGGTATTTTTAGTAGAGATGGGGTTTCACCATGGTGGTCAGGCTGGTCTTGAACTCCTGACCTCGTGATCCACCCGCCTTGGCCTCCCAAAGTGCTGGGATTACAGGTGTGAGCCACCATACCCCACTGTTATTATTATTTATATATATTTTTTGAGACAGGGTCTTGTCATCCAGGCTGCAGTACAGTGGCTACAGCAGCTCACTATAGTTTCGGACTCCTAAGCTCAAGCAATCTTCCTGCCTCAACCTCTCAAATAGCTAAGACCACAGGCATGTGCCACCATACCTAATTTTTTATTGTTTTATTTTTGTAGGGGCAAGGTCTCATTATGTTGCTCAGGTTCAGGCTGGTCTTGAACTTCTGGTTGTTTTTTGGTTGTTTGTTTGAGATGGAGTCTCGCTCTGTCACCCAGGCTGGAGTGCAGTGATGAAATCTCAGCTCACTGCCACCTCTGGCTCCCAGATTTAAGCAACTGGGGGCCAGGCGTGGTGGTGCATGCCTGTAATCCTAATACTTTGGGAGTCTGGACCAGCCCGTCCCCAGATCACTCCACACACCTGTGGATATAACAGAGGTATACATGTGTAGAAGGGGGAGTTTCTGGAAAATGCCACCCTTTGAATCACGGTCCAGCGTTTCCTTTGACTGTCTTTCTCACAGGAGGAGTTTCGCTCCTGGTAGCTGAGTTTTTAGGCAAGGGGACATAGCTATGATGGGCTGTTCCAGGGCTAAAACCACCTCACTGAGCTCATTCAAGGTGCGTGTGTGTGTGTGTCCAGGTTTATAACACACTGCGCCACGCCGTGGGGACCATGTATAGGAACGAGGGCCCCTTGGTCTTCTACAAAGGCTTGACCCCCACCTTGATCGCCATCTTCCCCTACGCCGGGCTGCAGTTCTCCTGCTACAGTTCCTTGAAGCACATGTACGAGTGGGCCATGCCAGCTGAAGGAAAGAACAATGGTGAGGCAGCCCTCACATGAGAGGTAACCCTCCCACCCCAGCCACCAGAATGCCCCCTTCCAAATCACAAAGGAGCTAAAATTCTCCTGTCCGAAGGGAAGACCCTGCGGGTCCCTGTGCCTGGCTCTGTAATGTGGCAAACAAAACAACTGTAACCGCTTGCAGAGGACTTGATTTCTTCCAGCTCCTGCCACACCTATCACTGGCATGACTGAAATTTACTTCCAGTGACTGGTCATGGTTTTCATTTTTGTCGGAAGTTCCAAATTGCAAACTGCTTGTTTTCTGGTTGAGGTTCTTCGATTGCTTTCTCTGGGCAAGGGGAGTCGGGGGTTGGGGGTGGGGGCAGGCTGGGGAGGGGTGGGGCATCATGGTCCCTCTCCAGCCCTGAACTGAGTCACAATGCAGAAGCTGAGGTCCACGTTGCCTCCAGCTGGGGGACTGCCACCACCAGCACATCCAGCCCGGATCACCCCGCCAGAAGTGGCTGTGTCTGGCTCTCCTCCCCGTAGATTACATTCCTCTTTGGAATGGGAGGACCAGCGGAGGTTAGGCTGAAGTGCTGGCCTTGGGTTTGGTTTGTGGTGGGGGCTTAGCCCTGGCACCTCTCAAGTCGTGCCTCATAGACTGCATTTCTCTCATCCGTTCTCCCCACCCCACTTTGCCGGTTCAGAGAACCTCAAAAACCTGCTTTGTGGCAGTGGAGCCGGTGTCATCAGCAAGACCCTGACATATCCCCTGGACCTCTTCAAGAAGCGGCTACAGGTTGGAGGGTTTGAGCACGCCAGAGCTGCCTTTGGCCAGGTGAGCCGTTCCTTCCCGGGCAGACAGCTCTGACCCTTGCCATCACTGGGCACATGAGGGAACCAGCAGTCAGCTCCTACCCATTGGGCAGCTTAGCCCCTGGCCATGGCCCCTTCACCTCCAGTCCATCCCTGGAGATCACCAAGTATGTGGGAAAGGTGCACACAAGCCCTGGGTCCTGTGCCCGTTGGAAGGATCTGGGCCAAGGATATATAGTGTCTGCTCTTTTTTTCTTCTTCTTTTTCTTCTTTAAAATAGAGGCAGGGTCGGCCAGGCACGGTGGCTCATGCCTGTAATCCCAGCACTTTGGGAGGCTGAGGCGG
The DNA here is from genome assembly GCA_963573385.1 of Cacajao melanocephalus. Lineage (NCBI taxonomy): Eukaryota > Metazoa > Chordata > Mammalia > Primates > Pitheciidae > Cacajao > Cacajao melanocephalus. Next base: position 10,857 of record CAUYLG010056885.1, on the reverse strand, counting down.
GCAGATCACAAGGTCATCCTGGCCAACGTGGTAAAACCCCGTCTCTACTAAAAATACAAAAATTAGCTGGGCATGGTGGCACACGCCTGTAGGCCCAGCTACTCGGTAGGCTGAGGCAGGAGAATCACTTGAACCTGGGAGGCGGAGGTTGCAGTGAGCCAAGATTGCGCCACTGCACTCCAGCCTGGCGACAGAACAAGACTCCGCCTCAAAAGAAAAAAAAAGATAGAAGCGGCGTCTCACTCTATTTCCTAGGCTGGTCTTGAACACTCCTGACTCCACCTCCCAAAGTGCTGGGATTACAGGCATGAGCCACTGCACCTAGCCCAGTTTCTGCTCTTAAAACATGTCCAGAGGCTGGATGTAGTGACTCACGCCTATAACCTCAGCACTTTGGGAGGCTGAGGCAGGTTGATCTCCTGAGGTCAGGAGTTCAAGACCAGCCTGATCAACATGGTAAAATCCCGTCTCTACCAAAATATAAAAATTAGCCAGGCGTGGTGGCAGGCACCTGTAGTTCCAGCAACTCAGGAGGCTGAGACAAGAGATTTGCTTGAACCCGGGAGGTGGAGGTTGCAGTGAGCTGAGATAGCGCCACTGCATTCCAGCCTGGGCAACAGAGCTAGACTCCATCTCAAAACAAACAACAAACATGTCCATACAGTGTGGACATAGAATACATAAGGAAGGTCCCCAAATATTAAAAATCACAGAGGAGTTTTGTTGTAGCTGTCCTGGAATGGGGTAAATTGAATTTGAGCAGCATATGTATATATATATCTATATATATATGTATGTATGTAGTTTTTTTTTCTGGATGGGCAACCTTCCTAGTACACGGAAAGTACAACTGAGGGCCAGGTGTAATCCCAGCACTTTGGGAGGCCAAGGCAGGCGGTTCACCTGAGGTCAGGAGTTCAAGACCACCCTGGCCAACATGGTAAAACCATGTCTCACATGGTGAAACTCCATCTCTACTAAAAACACATAGTAGAGATGAGTCTACTAAAAAATTTTTTTCAAGACTGAGTGTCACTCTGTCACCTAGGCTGGAGTGCAATGGCACAATTGCGGCTCACTGCAGCCTCTGCCTCCCAGATTCAAGCAATTCTCCTGCCTCAGCCTCCAGAGTAGCTGGGATTACAGGTGCCCACCACCATGCCTGGCTAATTTTTGTATTTTTAGTAGAGACAGGGTTTCACCATGTTGGCCAGGGTGGTCTCAAACTGCTGACCTCAGGTAATCTGCCTGCCTCAGCCTCCCAAAGTGCTGGGATTACAGGCATAAGCCGCCACACCCAGCATTCTTTTTTTTTGAAATGGAGTTTTGCTCTTGTTGCCCAGGCTGGAGTGCAATGGCATGATCTCGGCTCACTGCAACCTCCACCTCCCAGGTTCCAGCAATTCTGCCTTAACCTCCCGAGTAGCTGAGATTACAGGCATGCACCTCCGTGCCCAGCTAAGTTTGTATTTTTAATAGAGATGGGGTTTCTCCATGTTGGTCAGGCTGTTCTTGAACTCCTGACCTCAGGTGATCCATCTGCCTCTGCCTCCCAAAGTGCTGGGATTACACACGTGAGCCACCGCACCCGGCCCTTCTGTTTGTTTGTTTTAAGATGTGATATTAGTCTGTTGCCTAGGCTGGTCTTGAACTCTTGGGCTCAAGCAAACCTCTGGGCTCAGCGTCCCAAGTAGCTAGATCTACAGGCATGCACCACTGCACCAGCATGAAGGGACAGTCTGAATTTGGACAGGGAGCGATGGCGAGAGCCCAGGATGGCAGAGGGAGGCCTTGCTGCTAATGAAGACTAGTGTAATCCAGTTTGGCCAGAGGTGGGAAGGTTACATGGGAAGACCAGTGGTGGTCAGATCAGGGAGGGAAGTCAAGGCCAAATGGTGGAGTGACTAGAACAGCAGGTCTTGGGGTTTGGACTTGATTTCTCATGATGTCCTTGTCACTAGGAGTTATTGCAGCTTTTGGAGGGGAAGCCAGGCCTGAGGACTATGCCTGGGGACGAAAGGCTGGCAGCAGTGTGTGAGGTCAGCTGGAGAGGGTGAGGCTGAAGGTAGGGAGGCCCAGCTGAGAGCTACTGAGGGCCAGGTTCAGGTCTGCTGCCCAAGAGGAATCAGGTGGGATGGGATGAAGGGTCAAAGACACCTCTGGGAAGAAGTTTCCGAGCCATTGCTGGATCCTTTGGAGCCAGAGGCAGCTGTTCTTCCTGGGCAGGAAGGAGCTCTGTCTAGCTGCTGACTTCTAGGCCTGTCATCTGTTCAGTCTTTTTTTTTTTTTTTTAAGATGGGGTTTCACCATGTTGGTCAGGCTGGTCTTGAACTCCCGACCTCAGGTGATCCGCCCGCCTTGGCTTCCAAAGTGCTTGGATAACAGGCGTGAGCCACCGTGCCCGGCCATCTGTTCAGTCTTAACCCAATTGCAGTAGAAAGAATGAGGTTAATTTATTTGCTATTTTGAGCCAGGTGTGGTTGCCCGCACGTGTAATCCCAGCACTTTCGGAGGCTGAGGCGGGTGGATCACCTGAGGTCAGGAGTTCAAGACCAGCCTGGCCAACATGGTGAAACCCTGTCTCTACTAAAAATTCAAAAAATTAGCCAGGCGTGGTGGTGTGTGCCTGTAATCCCAGCTACTTGTAAGGATGAGGCAGGAGAATTGCTTGAAACCAGGAGGCAGAGGCTGTAGTGAGGCAAGATTGTGCCACTGCCCTCCAGCCTGGGCGACAGAGTGAGACTCTGCCTTAACAAAAAATAAAAAGAAAAATATTTGCTATTTTGCATTCATTGCTTTGTCCAGCAAGTACTTCTTGAGAGCTGTAGCGTGCCAGGGTCTGTATTGACAACAGCAGAGCAGACATCCATCTCTCGCCCCTTTCCTTTACGCAGGTGCGGAAATACAAGGGCCTTGTGGACTGTACCAAGCAGGTGCTGCAAGAGGAAGGTACCCTGGGCTTCTTCAAGGGCCTGTCCCCCAGCCTGCTCAAGGCTGCCCTCTCTACCGGCTTCATGTTCTTCTGGTATGAATTCTTCTGTAACGTCTTCCACTGCATGAACAAGACAACCAGCCAGCGCTGAGGGCAGGAAGGACCCCAGGTCTTCCCTGGAGGCAGCCTCCTGAAGGAAGGAAGACTCAGTCTCCACTGAGAGGTGCCACCTGGCCCTTCCCTGCAGGCTAGCTGCCCTGAGCAGGGTGGTGGCCTTGAACTCACCCAGCTGGGACACCACCAGAAGGTCCAGGGCATTCTCAGTGAGAGAATCAGAGGGAATGCAGGACGTGGTCTGTGGTGAACCAACGACGTAGTGAGAAGGAGCATGAAGTTGCTGCTTCTCCTCTGACCTGCCCACACTCCAAAGGAAACAGACGCCATCCTACACCCGTCAGCCAGAACACAATGCTCCTGGTCTGGATGGGGCTGCAGCTGGAGTGCAGAGGGCTGTGCTAGGGCCTCTGCAGGAGTCAGGTCCCCACACTTGGCCTGTTTTTCCCAACCTATTTAATAGACATTAAAGCTAAACGCACATTCCTTATCTTATTCCTCTATCTTCTCTGGCCCATCTCCTTCCTGCTCACAAAGTTTGAGGGAAGGGACTCCTGCCTTCCTCGAATCCCTTGTTCTCCCTAGCTGCAACCCTTGGCAGCTCTGCTAGTGCTGGTGGAGACTCCAGGCTGAGCCAGTCACTTCCTGGGCCCCGTGCCCAGATCTTGGTGTCTGCAGACACACCACCACCCGGGCTGTCCTCTCCCAGGACCAGGCTGGCCATGGCCATGTGGCTCAGTGGGACTCCATGGGAAGCAGATCCCAGCGCCTGTGCAGGAAGCAGAGAGGCCGTGCCATAGGCAGGCGTGGGTGAAGGTGCAGCGTTTCCCCAGTCTACCAGCTCCTCTTTCACCCTGGGCTGGGTCAGTCTTGCTGGGTGAGGAGCTGTTGGCAGGACAGGTGGCATCAGCACTCACTGCCTGCTCGGGTGCGTCCTCCCCTGTAGCCCCAGAAGGGTGGGGGCTCTGAAGCAGCCCCCTGATGGGGATGGCAGAAGGAAGTGGTGGGCAGGCAGCCTGGTGAGGGCACAGCTGGTGCCTGGGGTGTTACCAGAGCACAGGGACACCCACAGGTGGAGAGACAGAGGAGAAACCAGTTCCAGGCTGAGGGGAGGTCTCCATAATACGACTTTCACCCTTTCCTTCCCTGCCTCTGGTCTGGGATTTTGGGGTCTGTCTGGGCCCTCAATGCTGGGGCTTCTTGGCTCTGGGCTGCTGGTTCCCAAGGTCCAGGCTGCGGCGGAGTCCGAGGGGATGCAGCTGCCTGAATGTATTTTTTATTTATTTTTTTTGAGATGGAGTCTCGCTCTTGTTGCCCAGGCTGGAGTGTAATGGCGCAATCTCGGCTCACCGAAACCTCTGCCTCCTAGGTTCAAGCGATTCTCCGGCCTCAGTCTCCTGAGTAGCTGGGATTACAGGCATGCGCTACCATGCCCGGCCAATTTTTTATATTTTTAGTAGAGATGGGGTTTCTCCATGTTGGTCAGGTTGGTCTCAACCTCAGGTGATCTGCCCGCCTGGGCCTCCCAAAGTGCTGGGATTACAGGTGTAAGCCGCCGCGCCCGGCCTGAATGTATTTTTTATGAAATTCCGTTTAAGTTTATTCTCTTCCTTTCTCCTGCCCATTAGTTTCTTTTGCTGCAGCTGAGCGTTCTTTTCCTCGTCCGTTTTCCGTGACCACTTTGGCGGTTCTTTTAAAAGGAGGCGGCCACGCGGGCAGCGCTTCTCCCAGTCCCGCGGCAGGATCGGCGGCAGTTCTTCCGCCTTCTAGGCGCCCTCCTGTCACCCAGGGCAGACGCCGGGCGGTGGGGTCCGCCCCCCTTCAGGGGCAATCGCAACACCCGACGGCCGCGAGTTGCCCACGGGGCTCTTCTCGGGGCTGCCCCTCCGACCTGAAACTCGCTACGCCCACGTCCTCCTTGGAGCGGGAGGGGTCGTGGCTGGCCCCGGCCCTGCAGCCCCTGCCTTCTCTACCTGGGTTGGAGGAGCGGGCAACGTGGTGTGCCCAGGGCAGATACCGTCTCTCCTGCCACCGGGTCCCCACCACACCCTCTGCAGGCTTCTTCCACGCCGCGCGGCCCAGCGGTGTCTCCCGCCCCCTCACCCCCCGTCCACCTGAGCTTGGGGAGGGCCGGGTGCGGGGCCACGCGCAAGACCGAGGAGCAGGCGGGTCCGGCGTGGGCCCGGACAGGGCCAGGGCGCACCGGGTGAGGAGGGGACGGGCCGAGCGAGCTCCACCTGGCTTGGGGTGGCAGCGTCGCAGGGTCCCCCGCGTCTCTGCCGGGGCCCCACGCCGGTGACTCGGCTTCCGGGACGCCTGGACGGCCAGGGCAGTGCCGCGGGGGCCCGGCAGGTGGCGCGGGCGAGCCGGTCCTTCCCCGGCGCCGCGCGAGGAGATGAGCTCACGGCGGCCCCCGCAGCGCCTGACGCGGGTCGCGCGCTCCCAGCCGACGGGCGTCCCCGGGCACGCGCACGCGCGCCGCCGGTCCGGCAGGTGGGTCCAGCTGCCCACGCCGCCTCTCCAACCTGCGGGGACGCTGGACCTTGGGGTCCGCAGTCCGCTCTGTGCCGCCGGGAGAGGCGTTCCGGGCGCGGGGGGAGGGGCCGAGGGCTGGAGACCCCAAAGGCGCCTCCTATGGCCAGAGGGGAGCCTCCGGCGGGAGCCACCTCTCGAGGGCGCATCATCCTGCCCCCGCAACCCCCGAAGAGGAAGGATCCAGAATGGAGCTCAGGAATTAGGAGTCTCGAGTGGGTAGGGCCGGGTTGCCGCCACTTTGGGGCCGGTCCGACCAGTCTGTCCCGGGGAGAAGCTGGCCGGGCCGGGGAGTTCAGGCTGCGCCTGGCCGAGGCGGCGGACAGGGCGCCTCGTCCCCATCCGCGCAGGTCGGCGGGGGATGTAGCAGCGGGTGTTTAGACCGAAGGACTCGAAGAGAGGGTTGGAGAGAGTGGTTCGGAGCCCTGCTGCGGACAGAGCCGCGCCGCTTGGAGTTCGCAGCCTGACGCTCACCCGGCATCATGCCGGGCCAGCAGCGTCAGGCCGGTTTTTTAAAGCAATTCTAACGTCCGCCCGCACACACCCTGCCCCAGTCCGCCCCTGCCTCCTGCTGGGACTAGAGGGTCGGCGCTTTCCTGCTTCAGCTTCTCGCTCTTGTGTAATCCCACAAGCGTGGGGTTTCTAAACTGAGCAGCAGGTGCCTGGCTGATGCCCAGTCCCCGCCAGAAGCCAAGCCTGGTGGGCCCTCAGCCAACCACAACCGTTGCAGGCCACGGACTGCACAGGAGCCCCTGTCCCGAGCGCCGTCAGCCCCGCCCAGGGCCTGCAGGACAGAACCCGCCCTGCGCTCCACACCTGAGGCCATTCCCTTCGCCTCTTCTCCCCAGGTGCTGTCCTTAGTCCCAGCCTAGTCAAGAACTACCGGGGCTGGCTGGTCATGGGGGAGCCCAGTAGAGAGGAGTATAAAATCCAGTCGTTTGATGCAGAGACCCAGCAGCTGCTGAAGACAGCACTCAAAGGTGAGCACGGTAACCCCTCCTGAGCTGGGATCAGGAGCTATAGAGAAGGGCCCCTGTGGACAGCACCAGAGGGCTGAGCCTGGTAAATGCCTCCATCATTCTGTGATGATAGGAGTGGGCAGTGTAATTCTTGAACTGGAAGACAAGCTACATTTAGGTCATTATTCTGGAGTATGAGTCACAGTTACCTTTCAGACTGTAAAGACTTTTTAAAAAGCTTAACCATAGGGCCAGGAGCAGTGGCTCATGCCTGTAGTTCCAACACTTTGGAAGGCCAACGTGGGTGGATTGCTTGAGTCCAGGAGTTCAAGTCTGGGAAACATGGGGCAAAACCCATCTCTACATAAAAAAAAAAAAAAATTGAAAAATTAGGCCGGCATGGTGGCACGCACCTGTGGTCCCAGCTACTTAAGATGCTGAGGTAGGAGGATTGATTGAGCCTGGGAGAATGAGGGTGCAGGTTCCATGAGCCTGCCACTGCACTCCAGCCTGGCTAACAGAGCGAGACCCTGTCTCGAATTTTAAAAAGTTTAACCGTAAAAAAAGAACACAGCTTCTACCCTTGAAGCGCTTACATTTGAATTGCCCGTTTCTGCATTGCGATAGCCCTCTCCCTTGAATGCACAGCTGCCTGCTTTGAGACAGAAGATGGAGAATATTCCATTTGCCAGAGGAGCTATAGTTATTCCCCTGGCCTGATGCCTTCCTGCCTCTGTATGATTTCTGATCTCTTTCACTTCATATGAGAGTGCTCTACTGTAAACATCTCAACTTCTTAGAAGTAGGTGGAGGCAAATGTGATAAAGCAGCAGCTCTAGACTCCCCTCCTATCTCTACCCCTAGATCCAGGTGCTGTGGACTTGGAGAAAGTAGCCAATGTGATTGTGGACCATTCTCTGCAGGACTGTGTGTTCAGCAAGGAAGCAGGACGCATGTGCTACGCCATCATTCAGGTTGGGGGTTGGGAGAGTAAAGGAAGCTGCTTTGAGGAAGGTGCTTCAAGAGTGGCCAGAAGGCCTGGCCTGCAGGACAGAGACAGGCATAGGATGGGTGGGGTTGCAGGAGCACCACCCCTCCGCCCTTCACCTTCCTCTCCCTGGCTCACAGGCAGAGAGTAAACAAGCAGGCCAGAGTGTCTTCCGGCGCGGACTCCTCAACCGACTGCAGCAGGAGTACCAGGCTCGGGAGCAGCTGCGAGCACGCTCCCTGCAGGGCTGGGTCTGCTATGTCACCTTTATCTGCAACATCTTTGACTACCTGAGGGTGAGGCCCGGGCAGCCACCCTGGGAGGCAGACATGGCCATCTCCTGAGGCCCAGGTTGGACTGCTCCCCTTGGTCACTAAGCCCGGTGCTCTGGCCCCTCCTCCCCCTCACAGGTGAACAACATGCCCATGATGGCCCTGGTGAACCCCGTCTATGACTGCCTCTTCCGGCTGGCCCAGCCAGACAGTTTGAGCAAGGAGGAGGAGGTGGGTGGCCCCAGTCCCAGCACAGGCACAGAAGGCTGCGGGATGAACAGTCTGGCTCAGCTGAGTGCCAGCCCGCTGCTCAGTGAGGCCTTTGAGGACGTCACTTCTCGGGCAGGAGTGTGGGGGTGTTTAAGGCCTGTCAGAGTTACACGATAAGCTGTCAGGTCTGGAATTTATCCGGAACAGAAAGCAGCCAAAACCTACTGGTTCAGCAGCTTCCTTCCCAGTCAGAAAGCCAACCTATGATGGTGGCCGTGCAAGCCACGGCCAGCTGTGGGTACAGATGGCTCTGAAGCCAAACCAGGGTCAGGTAATATGGGGGAGGCAGGAGAGTGGGATGAAGAAGTGGTTTGGAGACAGGTGTTGAGTGGAGCCTGGCTAGGTGAGGGACCTCAGTCAAGTCCCTGAACTCATTTCTTTCTCTGCAAGATGTGGAAATACCCACTGGATGAGGAGGGAGCAAGAGAACGAGTGTAAAGGCAAAGCACAGCGCCTGGCACTCGGCAAATGCTGTGTGAGAAGCTGGCCCTGCCCTGGTTCACTCGTGTCACTCCCACTGTCCCCTGCAGGTGGACTGTTTGGTGCTGCAGCTGCACCGGGTTGGAGAGCAGCTAGAGAAAATGAACGGGCAGCGCATGGATGAGCTCTTTGTGCTGATCCGGGATGGCTTCCTGCTCCCAACCGGCCTCAGCTCCCTGGCCCAGCTACTGCTGCTGGAGATCATTGAGTTCCGGGCGGCCGGCTGGAAGACGACACCAGCTGCCCACAAGTATTACTACAGCGAAGTCTCCGACTAGGCCTCCAGATCAGGGCTAACTCGCCAGCACCAGCCTTTCTTCTATCCACCTCTGAAGCTGGCAGTGGAGTCTCTGCCCCTCCCAAAGACTTGTATCTTTCAGACTTTGAGCATCTTCCCTTCTAGACTTTCTCATCTCCTAGTGAGATGTTTCCCACTTACTTATGCCGTGGTCCTGCCCTGAGCCCCTTCCCCCACCACCACCTCCCACCAGGGCCAGGCAGAGAAGGGCAGCTCCTAAGAGCCACTACACTGTGCAACCATTACTGTAACTGCTACCTTGGTGCCTCAGTTTATCCATCTGTAAAACGGGTAAGCATAGCCATTGGTATGTTTTGGGATATCAAGGGGCAGAGGCAGAGCGCAAGTCACATCAGAAACTTTTTATACATTTTGTACAAGGACAACTCGGGAAACAAGCCTATTTCCTCCAGCCAGTTTCAATGAATGCTGGCACTGCACCATATGCTATACCAGGTCGGCATGAGAATTTTCCAATAAATCTTTTCTGACACTAAAACTGCTTCCTTTTATATCCAAAGGTCCACTGCAAGCTGAGGGAAGAGAAGACTGGGCCCTGAGTTTCCTGCAGGAAATCATCCCCAAGTCAATGTGGGATCTTTACAGTGAGGGATCTTTATAAGGCAGTGGGGGCAGAGAGAGCAAGTTCTAGCCTCAAAGAAAGGATTCCCGGACAGTAAACATGCTGCTCCATCTTCCTTCTGAGGCTTGCCCACACTTACAAAGCAGCTACATCCTTAACCACGGGTATTTTTTCAGTGTGCAGTGGCTCACAGTGTTTCTTGTGGCAGAGGGCCCTGGGCTCCTGAAGCCTCTACCACCAGCGGTAGTGGGCCAGGGCACGGTTGGCCTCAGCCATCTTGTGCATGTCATGCTTCTTCTTGATCACGGGGCCCTGGTTATGAAAAGCCTCCAGCAGCTCGTGTGACAGCTTCTCCGGCATCAACGTCCGCCGATGCTTATTCTCCCGGCACTCAGTGATCATCCACTTCATGGCCAGGAAGCGGCGACGTCGGTTGGGTATGGGTGTAGGGACCTGAGTGAGAGGACATAGGCAAGTTCGTCCAAGTATCTGCCAGGCTTGGGGCTTACACGTTCCCTTCGGACCAGCCCTAGTCAGGCCTGGGGAGAAGGGCCTGTCTTTTCTTCTCTGAGCTTCCCTCACCTTCAGGTGCGTTCAATGTAGCAGACACAAGAGGCATTCATTCAGCAAACACTAATTAAGCACTGGCTTCTCCAGGCACGGTGGCTCACAGCTATAATCTCAGCACTTTAGGAGGCTGAGGCAGGAGTTCAAGATCAGCCTGGTCAGAATAACAAGACCCTGTCTCCATACATATTAAAAGGAAAAAAAAAAGCACTGGCCTTTTCCCCTCCTAAATGGTAGTCCTGCCAAGTTCTTATAAGAACCAAATGGGAAAAGCCCCATTAGCTGGGGTTACTTACCCACCTCAGACCATAGGTACCTAAAAACAAGACTCCTTCAGTATCTATGAGAACAGTTAAAGAAGGCCAGACCAGGCTGGCCAACAAGGCAAAACCCTATCTCTACTAAAAATACAAAAAAATTGGCCAGGCATGGTGGTGGACACCTGTAATCCCAGCTACTGGGCGGGAGAAGTTGGGGGCTGAGACAGGAGAATCACTTGAACCTGGGAGGTGGAGGCTGCAGAGAGCTGAGAGCTGAGATTGCACCACTGCACTCCAGCCTGGACAACAAGAGCGAAACTCCACCCCCAAAAAAAAATAAAAAAAAAAAAGAACAAAAAGAAAAACAAGACCCTGTGTCCAAAAATTATTTGCCAGGCCCTCACTATGTGTCAGGTACCATGCCAGACACTAGAGGGCAGACAATAATGAGGAAGTCCCTATTCCTATGCAGCTTTTGTTTGTTTTCTCCCCAGACGGTTTCGCTCATGTTGCCCAGGCTGGAGTGCAATGGCATAATCTTAGCTCACTGCAACCTCCGCCTCCCTGGTTCAAGCTATTCTCCTGCCTCAGCCTCCCAAGTA
>CAUYLG010056882.1:0-55307 GCA_963573385.1 Cacajao melanocephalus | reverse complement strand
CCCGGTTTACCAACCATCCCGGCCCCCCAAAGTGCTTGGTTTCCAGGTGCGAGCCACCACACCCCCCTTTTTTTTTTTTTTTTTTTTTTTTTTTTTTGAGATGGAGCTTCACTCTTTTTACCCAGGCTAAAGTGTAATGGTGCAATCTCGGCTCCCTGCAACCTCTGCTTCTTGGGTTCAGGTGATTCTCCTGCCTCAGCCTCCCAAGTAGCTGGGATTACAGGCACCCGCCACAATGCCTGGCTAATTTTTTGTATTTTTAGTAGAGAAGGGGTTTCACCATGTTGGCCAGGGTGGTCTTGAACTCCTGACCTCAAGTGATCCACCCACCTCGGCCTCCCAAAGTGTTAAGATTACAGGCGTGAGCCACCACGCCCAGCTGAATGTAGCTATTTCTTAAAGCTCAAATCTTGAGGGCAAAACCTATTCCCAGATGCCACTGGTAAACTGGAAATCATGGGACAACAGGAAGGATCAGCAGTGCCAAAAATTCTGGCCCTCCCCTTGGGAGAAAGAATAGCACATTTAAGTTCTTATCATGTCCTTCACCAACCAGATTTCCAGAAACAAGCAAGTCTCATCCCAAATGTATACTCAACCTAATAATTGACATTGATGCCAACATTGTCTAAACTAGATCTAGGGTATGTGTTAAGACTGTTTTCATGCTGATGTTTACCCTTGCCCTAGAAAAGTAGGTGGGAACGAGAGAGAGGACTTAACATCTCAGCATAAAAGTTTATAGGCTTCAGCCCTGTTACATGGTGTAGATCTAAAAAGAAAACCCAAGGATGTGATGAAGAGGGAGGTCATTCTCACATCTTAGTGAGTGTACAAATTACCTGGAGAGGATAAAAATGTACTACTTAGGCTACCAGGGGTTCTGACTCAACAAGTCAGGCTCAGGAATCTACACCAGAAATTAAGCATTTGGGCACATGGACCACACACTTTGACATGAATGCTCTAGAACGTGACTAACCCACCCACACTCAGCATCTCAGACAGACATTGACACCAACACTAGGAGTGGGCAGACCCTCACCAGAAGAGAGGAGAGGCACTGTGTTTCATGTGGATTAACTTTCTCTAAGACTGGATTGACATACAAGTCAAACATCAGTTGATGAAAACTGAAAGTGTACAGCCCAACCCGGCCCCCAGATGTGTTGCCTGTGTGACAAAGGGTTGTTTTTTTCTCTTCATCCAGATGTTCAGTTTCGTGTAAAAGAATAACAGATGAGTATTCATTTCCCTTGAATTCTACATGCTCTGTGTAGCAGGATGGTCTCAGAGCTGAGTTAGTATCTAGCCTCTTTAACCAGAGGGGGCTCAGAAATGGAGACTCAGAGGGAGTAAAACTGAATGCTGGGAGGACATAGGATCTTAACACCCAATTTCTCACTTCTGATGCCTGACCACACTTACCCCACTGAAGCAAACATTTATTTCTTCAGGTTTTCTTTTTTTTTGAGACGGAGTCTCACTCTGTTGCCCAGGCTGGAGTGAAGTGGCACAACCTTGGCTCACTGCAACCTTCACCTCCTGGGTTCAAGCGATTCTCCTGCCTCAGCCTCCTGAGTAGCTAGGACTACAGGCACTCGCCACCACACCCGGCTAATTTTTGTATTTTTAGTAGAGATGGGGTTTTACCATGTTGGCCAGGCTGGTCTTGATCTCTTGACCTCAGGTGATCCACCTGCCTCAGTCTCCCAAAGTGTTGGGGTTACAGGCATGAGACACCATACCCAGCCTCTTTCTTCCAATTATATTAGGGATCAAACATACCTGCACTAACTAGCCCACAAATAAACTGCTTTACAGATAACTCCATTTTGCTGGCCATCATAAAGAGGCCAATGAAAATGATTTATAGGCAAAATCAAGCTGTAAGGACGCTGTATCAGTGAGGTTTTGCTTAGTTCGGGTGGTTCAACTTGAAGAAGTGGTTCAACTTGAAGAAGTAATAGCTGCGGACAGGCTTTGTAGCATCTTGGCTTAGGTGTTGCGGTACATGATCATTATTGCTTGTTAAATGTGAGTAAACTTTTGCAATGAAGATGCCTTTAAAATACATTTTTCCCAGGTAGGTCCAGACATTAGCACTTCGTTGCCACATAAAATGTCCTGGACATATCTTTAGAATCGGGGCAAACTGCTCTCCCCTCCACTCCCCTTCCTTCTTCCTTATATAAACGTTACTTTTTAAATAGAACCCTAACAAAAAACCATATTTCCTTTTTTTTTTTTTTTTTTTTTTGAGACAAGGTCTGGCTCTATGGCCTAGGCTAGAGTACAGTGGTGCACTCTCTGCTCACTGCAACTTCCGCCTCCCCAGCTCAAGCCATCCTCCCACCTCAGCCTCCCAAGTAGCTGGGAATACAGGTGCATGCCACCGTGCCTGGCTAATTTTTGTATTTTTTGTAGATGATACAGGCTTTTGCCATGTTTCCCAGGCTGGTGACAAACTCCTGAGCTAAAGTGATCTGCCTCCCAAAGTGATGGGATTATACGCAAGAGCCATCATGCCTGGCCCATATTCACTTTTAAACACTCTAGTATGTAACTATGTCACTGAAATACATACTTGTCCAACTAATACAAGGAATTTTTTCCCCTCAAAGGTTTTTCATGCCAAATGTGCCCAATGGAAATAAAAATGAGAAGGCTCTTTTGTTTTAAATATCTCCCTTCCCCTGGGAACCCACTCAAGAGTGGGGAGCATTTCAGGCTGAGGACTCACCCTTCTCCTTCCCAGGACTGAAGAACCTTTTAAGACTTACTCCTGCACTGGGAGCTCTCTCTGCATCCTTGTCATGTAGAGGCTTTTATTTATTTGCTTATTTACTTTCCCTTCCACATTCTTAAGTTTATTGTCTGACCTAAGCAGTCATCTTACCTTTCAAGCACTTTGAAAAATGGAAACAGTAAGTCAGAGAAGTGTTTGGTGTGAACACCACTGAGTATTAGTTTGAAAATTCTCTAAAAAAACACGTGAGCAAGAAGTTTGTCATATACAGTACCCCAAGAATGTTTTTAAACTGAAAGAAAAAAACCCTGGTTTTCAATGTTTTGCCTCAAACCAGAATGGCATGGTCTCTAAGTAAGAATGAAGGGGCCAGGTGCTCATGCCCATAATCCCAGCTCTTTGGGAGGCCAAGGCGGGTGGATCTCACCTGAGGTCGAGAGTTCGAGACAATCTGCCCAACATGGAGAAACCCCATCTCTACTTAAAAAAAAAAAAAAATTGGCCGTGCATTGTGGCGCATGCCTGTAATCCCAGCTACTTGAGAGGCTGAGGCAGGAGAATTGCTTGAACCTGGGAGGCAGAGGTTGCAGTGAGGTAACACAGCCAGACTCGATCTTTAAAAAAAAAAAGGAATGAAGGAATGCATGTCTATATTCTGAACGCAAAGCTATTGAATTTAACTAATAAAAGCAATAGTTTTCATGGACTGCATATTTCCTACGTCAGGAACTGGGTTATGCACTTTCCTTGCTTCCCACACTCAACTGTACATTGTTGGGAGTTTTCTATTTTTACTCTGATTTTAATGGGATTCTCCACTAAAATACCTGCTTATCTTGGACTCATGGGTAGGTAACTTGGACAATACATAGAAAGCACATTCTCTTACACATAGTAGGCACTCAATAAGTATGTGTTGAAGAAATGAATGGATGGAGGGAATAACTCCATTCTTGAACAAATTATCTGTGTTTCTGAATGCAGCCCTAAAACTCTGCCATTCATATTTCTCAGGAACGCCTCATTTAACTGATACTTTGATTCCTGATCCATGCGTTAGTAAGTCGTTTTTACATCGTTTCTATTTTTAGAGATCCTCTTTCTACAAGTAGAAATGACATAAACCAAGCTCATCTCCTTAGTTTATTTTTTTTCTAGAGTCCTTAGCATGCTATATTAACCCGACAACCCTTAATCTTGTGTTCGTTTCACAATACATTTCATGCAGTTCACAGCTGTGATTGGTTTTACATTGACATTACACGTTTTGATTCAGCCATGTGAAAGGAGTAATTCTTAATGGAGTTTGTCTCTGAAAACTGTCCAAGCTTAAATAAGCATATGAGCAGTTCACTCTATTCTTAAGTGCATCTCTCTTTACAATGCAAGGATTTTTAGCATAAGAATATAATGTCCCTGTTTATAGTCCATTTGCAACTGACCACTTCCTTTAGGTTTCACATATCCTGAGGAATCCACTTTTACAAAATTGCATTCAAGTATATTATTTCATTTAACATTCCAGGTTGGGTTTAGGTGCAAGGCTGACCTTCAGCTTTACATCCCCAAATAAATCTTCCATGGACCCAGCCTTCCCAAGACTATTCTTAACATTAGACTCTCTTTTACAATAAACATTCAGCACTAAAGCCACAGAGCAGAGCTATTTGGCATTTTCCAGTGAAGTGCAAGAAGTTAAATAAGTTATGTTTTTATTGCTAATGTATAGAATCAAGCACAGTCACTTTGTCAAACAGAAGGAAAGGGTATACACAAGATGTGGCCTCTCCTCAGATGCCTCGGGGTCAAAATGCACAGAAAATGTCACCTGGCCGCCACCCATCCTGCACCACTTTAAGATGATGTGTTGAGTATTCTAGAGTCTGAGGAGTCAGACCTCTCGTCATAGTCATCCTCAGTGTACATGGACTGCTTTGACACAATTGGACACCCATCATCAGGGATGGAAATCCGAGGGTCTTCGGTGGCGCGGGCAGGAAGGATGGGTGAGCTTCTGAAGACGCTGGTAGAGTTACTGGGGAAAGGACTGACATACTGGGACCTCAGCTGATATTGCTGCTGCAGCGTCATGGTGTTCCACAGGGTGACATCATTGGGCAAAAAGGGACTTGACTGGTTTCTCGCCAAAGTATTCCTCAGCATCAGCGGGTACCGGGGTGGCTGGGGGAAAGGGTGCTGCAGAGGCACGGCCAAGGGATTGGGGACAACATTACTGGAGTCGGCAGAAAACCGCAACGTGTCTGGGACTCGAAAGGCTGATCCCACAGACCATTTGGAAGACGAGATGGGGTAGGAGCTCAAGGTGTGTTCAAAGATGTGCCCGTTGGACGGCAACACGAGACTCTCAGGTTCTGCAGAAGTTCGCTCTGCTCCTGTGACTGAGGATCGGCTGGACAGCAGGACTTCCACGGCACTCACCAGGTCCCCGCCACAGCCCTTGAGGATGAGCTCAAGCACCGTTGGCTTCTGGTTGGGGAATATCTTTTTTAACACTTCGAGCGGTGGTCTGTTGGCTTTCAAGCTGAAGGGCAGAGAAACAGTCCCCGAGGGGCCCTCAATCAGGAGGTGATTCTGCTCCGCATGGTACTTGGGGCTGTCAGGGCGGCTCTCAGGGTTGCCTCCATTTTTCTGGACAGCGTACCCCCCTTCATCCACAGACACTATCTCAGGGCTCTCAGGGGTGAAGCAGCCCTTATTCTTTGTCACATCTGGGGAACTCCTCTGGTCAGTGTCTTTGTCGCTGAAGACCTCTGTATTGTCTGCTGAGCTGCCATCTCCAAGTCGTTCTTCAGCCAAATCTGAAAAACAGAACAGCTGAGTTAATCTTTTCCTGGTGTGCATAAAGAGAAACAGATGTGCTCAGAAGAGACCTGTACACGTGCTTTTTGGAAGAGCAAATGCATCCCAGTGGGTCATAATATACTACAAGCCTTTTTTTAAAAATTCGAACGATGTCACTGGCAAATGAAAAAAACTCTCTAAATAAAAAGCTAGAAATAGAGTGACTTCTTAGAATGCTTTGTGCAAGGAAGCTTTTCTTCAACATAGAACGGCTACGTGAACCTAAAAACCACGGAAGATGTGGTTTTCACAGCAGTGACGATCTCAATTGGGAGCGTCTGTGGGACTGGGGGAGACTCCTGGAAGAGCAAAGCTCAGAGAGAAACAGGAAAATGAGCTCAGCTTGTCTTCCAGCTCTTCTTCTGCAAATAAGGTCCCCAGTTGTATTCTAGGGACAGCACCATCCAGATAACCACAGGGAATTTTAATATTTTAAATCTATTCCCCATAGGCTGATTTTGTGTTAAATACGTCTTATGAACCAATCAGTGTGTTTCATCAGGTAACCATGTACGATAGCGAGCTAATTCAATTGCTGAAGTGAAAGATAACTCTATCCACTGAAATTTTTTGTTAAGAAGCAACTTGAGGGATTGGCCAACTTCGTTGCTAATAACTTGGGCTAGACAACAAACAAAACCAGCTGTGAATTCTGGATGGCAGGATAAGTTACTGGAGAGGAAAAAGGAAGTGGCTAGAAAGGGCTAGAAGCTGCATGGGAGCATTATCCATCAATGAAACAATGCGTCATCACACTCCACAGCCACGGCTGGCATGAGGCAGATATATGTCCATGAACTGTTTTGTTGGTAAAGTTCATAGAAAAGACTTGAAGATACCTTTTTTTTCTTAAGCCAGTGAAATTTGAAGATACCATTTTGTATTATATGAAAAGAAGAAGAAGGGAAAAAAGCTTCCCGAAGAAAGCAGATACTTGCTATAAAGTAAACCAGTTGCAAATTTAACATTTTGACCTAAGAATATTTTTACTAATGTCTGGTAATATTGCAGGGCTAAGCACACAGAAAAGAGTAAAGTCAGAATGGTTTGCTTTGCAGTAGTAAATTCTAACAGGCCTTTATAATAAAGAAACATATTTTGTAGAAGCAAGCTATATGCAAATGGAGTTTTATCCTTTTTTTTGAGACAGAGTCTTACTCTGTCACCAGGCTGGAGTACAGTGGTGCGATCTGGGTTCACTGAAACCTCTGCCTCCTGAGTTCAAGCAATTCTCCTGTCTCAGCCTCCTGAGTAGCTGGGACTACAGGCGCGTACCACCACACCCAGCTAATTTTTGCATTTTTAGTAGAGATGGAGTTTCACCATGCTGGCCAGGATAGTCTCAATCTCTTGACCTCGTGATTCGCCCACCTCGGCCTCCCAAAGTGCTGGCATTACAGGCATGAGTCACTGCACTCAGCCGAGTTTTATCCTTTTTTGAAACATGCACTGGCTGTGGCTGCTCAAAGCCAGGGTAACTGATCGAAAGATGAAAATTCCTTTTTTTTTTTTTTTTTTGAGAAAGAGTTTCACTCTTGTTGCCCAGGCTGAAGTACAATGGCACACGATCTAGGCTCACCGCAACTTCCGCCTCCCAGGTTCAAGCAATTCTCCTGCCTCAGGCTCCTGAGTAGCTGGGATTATAGGCATGCATCACCACGCCCGGCTAATTTTGTATTTTTAGTAGAGACAGGGTTTCTCCATGTTGATCGGGCTGGTCTCGAACTTCCGACCTCCAGTGGTCTACCCGCCTTGGCCTCCCAGAGTGCTGGGATTACAGGCGTGAGCCATTGTGCAAGCCCGAAAGATGAAAATTCTTAATGACCCGGTTGTTGGGTTGTAAACAATTGCTTTGCCTGTGTTTTCTGCTGCCCTGCCTGAATGGCCTCATTGTTGCCTTCTCTGTGGGCACACCTGATTATGTACAGATAGCCAGCTGGTGAAATTTCATCAAAGCAGCTTCTAGAAGCCATCTTCTCCTACACTTGTTTATTTTAAAAGCCTTAAAGGCTCACTTATGAACATTCTTCTAATTTAGAACGTATCTAAGTGTAACCGAAAAACAAAACTTTGGTCCTTCACAAAGCAATAAATATGTGACAAACATAAGTAAATAATTTTAAAATATTCTTAAATTACCTCAGTGCAAGTGTCAACGTAATCTGATAGGAATTCATACTTATCCCAAATTTGCATTTTAATTAAACTCCTTTTTTCTTTTTTTTAACTGCTTCTTTTTAAATTCAAAATGTAAGATTTCTAATGAGAGGTTCATTTGCAGCACATACATAAGAAGCCATCTTCACTTTATATAATGACTCTACGAGAAAGACTCTACTGTAGAATGACTATTTTTGTAAGAGAAATTTGACATATTCTCTCCTACAACTTCTTAGGGTGGGAGACCCAGCTTTTATCTCTTGAGTACTTGACCTCATATAGTATTTGAACTCATGTCCTTGATCCAAAAAAGAAATAGAGCAACAAAAAAGCTTCTATAGATTTACTTTATGATCAGCTAGATCTATTTAAATTTTCCTGACTCATGACCCCATACATACTTCTTGGCTGTTACTCTATTATTAAATATTTGAAAATTATTAAACACTTGATAATGTATGTTAATACACTATCACTTTCAGAAACTGGAAAAACAAGTCAAATACTCTCCCCATATAAATATGGACATAAAGTACTTCTTTAAAGTACTATGTACTTCTAAAGAGTTTTCTTCTTTTTTTAACTTTAGCCTACATTATTATGACCAGCACCAAGTATTTATATTTCTGCAAGATACTGAGAGAAACAGAATAAAGGATGAAAAACACCAACAAGTGTAAGACTCACACCTAAATTATGGACTTTATCTTCTGGGGAAATAAGACACACATGCAGGAGAAAAAGCAAACAGGGCCTTGTAGCATTTGCTAAGCCTCAAATATGACACACATTGTATTTCAATGTTCATAGCAGCAGCATTCACAATAGCCAAAAGGAGAAAGCAACCCACATGTCCATCAATGCATGAATATACAAAACATGGTATACACACACACAGTGGGATATTATTCAGCCTCAAAAAGGAATGGAATTCTGATACATGCTATAACATGGATGAATATTCAGGGCATTAGGCTAAGTGAAATACGCCAGACACAAAAGGACAAATACCGTACGACTCCACTTATATTCGATACCAAGAATGGGCAAATTCAGAGGGAAAGTAGAAAGGTGGTTGCCAAGGGCTGGGAGGAAAAGGGAATGGGGAGTCATTGTCTAAGGGGTATGGAGTTTCGGTGTGGAATGATGAAAAGGTTTTGGAGACGGATGGTGGTGATCGCTACACAACGTTTTGAATAAACTTAATGCCACTGAATTATACACCTAAAAACGGTTAAAATTGTAAACTTTACATTATATATACTTTACCACAATAAAAAAAGAAAAAATATATTACACAATGTCACAGTAACGAGGAAATAATGAAGAGATTTTTTAAAGCAAGAGAAACAACTGGTCCTTCTTGGGAATAAAGGGTACATAAGCACAGCTGGAAAGCTCAAAGCTCAACTATTTTTAAAAGAAATGTATGAACCGAATAGCTTTTGTGTTTTAAAAGGTACCCCTGCCCCTGCTTTGGATGAGTTTCAAACACTGAAAACATATGAGGAAATGTTTTTTGAGGTCTGTCAACCAAATTGTCTCTTCCACAGTACACTTCAGGCTCCAGAAGAAAGTGGATCAAACAGCAGAAGGCTAACTGAAAGGAGAATTCGAGAATGAGGTTCTCACTAACCTAATGACTCTACCATTATAAAATGTAGTCTTTTTTTTTCCCAAGGTAGCAACAGATATACTGTCCCAATCAACTGAATACAGGATTCAGCAGGATTATAGGACTACAACTCTGACAATACAAAATTCCACTTTTGTACCTATTTTCCTAAGTTCTTCGGAACAGACCGTAGTGGAATCTTGTATCGATGCCAGCTTGTTTAGCAACTGTGAATTCTCAAACCGTGAAAGTCACTTTCTCATTTTGTGGTGTTACCCTTTGCCCTGCTACTGGGACATTCTAGTGCATCATGTACTTCTGGTTACCTGTCAAGGAGTGGTGATAGATCACGCTGAATCCTCCACACTCTCTCCTCAGGTTTCTGTGCTGCTCACCCACTCCAACAGGTGATCTGGCTATGCCCAAAATATGAGAACAGGTAAAAGGATGTCTCAGGAATCAAATCCACAAATTCAGGGTATACCAACCAGCTGAGCTTAGCACTGTTTATACTGTGTTCAAAGGAAAGACAAAGATGATGAAAGAAGCAACAGGGAGAGCACACCTGTGAGGTTCACGCACCAGAGCCACACACAAAGTCCTGCTAAGGAGTGCTGGGTGAGTGGAGTCCCCATCAACATCTAGGTTTTTGGAGCTTTAAAACCAGGCAAAGGAAGACTAGCCTCTAACTTTGCATCAAGAATAATTCACCAAACAAGAATTTCTGAAGGGCAGAATATACAGTCCCTGCAGTTTTGTGGCACTATGGTGTCTAGTACTGGTTGTATTATTGTACCTAAACTGAATGCACTGTAAGTTATTCTATTATAAATACAGACTTGCACAAGTAATTATAGAGGGTGAGTTTTGAGCCCAGTGATAAAGTATAATAGCAGGTATTTCTTTACATCTCAAGATTATTTCCTAAATAAACTTTACAAATCATTCTAGTTGGTTTAAGACATAAAGGCTTTTTCAGACACAGAAACGTAAAACTCCTAACTAACAAAATAAAATAGAAAATAATCCTGTCACACTTTACCTTCTTTCTTCTTGAAACTGAAACCCTAATTCCTAAGACATTAAGAGTGTATTTCAGCTGATAATATTTTTGCCCCTGGTAGATGGGTGTACAAAGTCAAAACTATTAGTCAAACGAGGAAGTATCAATTTTATCGAATATTACAAATATTATTGAAAATGATAGAGTATGCTGTTTCTATCGCTAAACATGTAGCTATTTTTAAAATCTTACTAAATATTCACTGTTGCATTATATATTTCATGGGGCAGAAACACTTATAGCCATCCCTGAAATGAAGTGCACTAGGGTAAAAAAGGTTTTTAAAAGAAGTAGGTGTTCAATTGAAAAGTTTTTCTACAGATAGCAATGCTACCAACTTCAAAATATATATATGCCACAAGATGACTACAATACTTTTTTTTTTTTTTGCTACAAGACTTTTAGCTAAGGAGAGAAAATAAACACTCATAAAAGTGACTTTCAATCTAAAATTATAGTTTGAAAATGTAACTTTCTTTAGGGAAGTTTTTCATATGAAAATGCAATTTAGTAAAAAAAAAATGTATAATATCAAATACTTTGAGAAAGTCTACCACATATGAGAAACAAACATTCTACTCAAGATGCATAAAAGTGAAAAATCTTTCTGACTTAGATGTCATAGGCTGTATCCATTCTATCCAGTTATATTTACAAAAATAAAATAGTTCTTACATACAGAATGAAAACACAAAAAAAATTAACATAGAGAGGAATATTTCCTAGCTCAAAAGTCACTGGACTCCCCCACCCCTTTTGAAATCGTGTCATGCATTTTGAAACATAAGATTGTCATATCCTCATCCGAGCAAGGGAGGGAGCCTAGGCAGGATGAACTTCACAGGAGACCACTGCCTAGTCAGAATTCTAACCACAGACAAACATTTCACATTTTCTGTTATCTTTATCTCACACTGGAAGTGATGAATCAAAAAAAAAAAATCTGAATAGTTGAAGATCTAAAGAACACCAGGGAATGATCTCACTCTAAAAACCTTCCTTTCTTCCTGGGTGGGTTGCTGGGGTGGGGGAGGGTTGTGAAAAGTTATATAGCCATGCTTTGCTTTTTTAAAAAATCATTAACAACACTGAATTAATAACGTATGAAGGAATCAGAGTGGTTCCTTGACACTAATATTTTGGGGGAATATTACTATAGATAGGACTGGGCTTAAGAAAGTATGGTTTATAACTGTGGACCTCATATATTTTGCAAAAATTTAGTTTTTATTTGTTTCTTGACTCAGAAGGAAATACTTTCCAAGAAGCAGAGGAGAAATTACCTACAAATCTACATGTTTATTTGGTACCTTCAAAAATGTACCTGCCTACTCATCCATCTATTTAACAAATGCCTTACTATGCTCTCATGTACTGTGCTGGGTAAGATTATACAGAGGTGATCAAAGCATTGCCTCCTGACCACTGAGAGGCTTACAGTTTACCAACTAATCTTTTGTAAAATTCCAAGTAAGCTACAGTTGGTCATATTTTACAGTGGACTACAACAAATAACTCTAAGGATAGCAGCTGGGCAGACCATGGTGTCTTCACAGGAGGCACTATTGTTTTAAATGTTCACACATAAAGATTATGGGTGCCAGAGACATATGCTGAACTAAACAAAGTAATAGTCAGTGGGAAAAAAGTGGAACACTGATCCTAGCTCTGTAAAATTTATGTCTGCTTAGTTGTTGTAATCAAGAGATTGGAGATTTTGTAAAGAACTGATGTGCTGAGTGTTAAGTTTTTCATAATTATTACCGTTATTTGGTACTTGATGGTGCCTTTTATGGCTGTTTATACAATAAAATGCAAAAAGAGTAAAACCCACACCTAGTTATTTTAGTTTCCCTTCTGAGAACAGTAGTATGTGCTGCATTGCTCCGGCAAAGGGATGACTCACTACATCGATGTGGGACGGCACTGGCACGAGAACAAGGGTGGACCTGTGAGGACCAGCTGTCCCACCACGGCATCCTCCACCTTTGCCATGAGCGTCCATGCATACACCATCAAGGCCACACAGGACTAGACAAGGGGGTCCAAGGACCTGAGCAGCTAATGGCTAAGGGGCTGCAACAGGTTAAAACGGGGTAAGAAAGGAAGAAAGCAATAGGTGAGGAAGAAGGGAAGAGAAAGAGGAGGTAGGCAGGCAGGCAAATGGCTTTTTACTGGGCTCAGTCCTCTTTCCTGTCAGGAAGAAGTGCAACATTTCCAGAAAGGGGCTCCGAGTTCTCCAGGGACTTTGATTTATGAAGATTTATTACTTTTCTCTTTGTAAAGCTGTTAGCAGAAAGTGCTGACTGGCTGCAGCAAAGAATTTCTCATCAATGCTCTTTGATTGTATTTTGCAAACAAAATGCCTGTTGCCTGGTAACATTTCACTTGAGCCTGACCTTCTCCAAAAGTTATTGCTATCAGATTCGATTTACACTGTCCTTCTGTGATTACTGTAATCTTTTAAACCCGGGAGTTCATCCATCAGGGAGAAAGAAAAGTTGGTTGTGTAAGTCGAGGGCACGGCTATCCTCCAGATTTATAACACCAAGGAGTGATTTGGAGGTGGGGAGAGGTTCTTTCTCAGATGGCAGTAGAACTCTAGTTCCTAGATGTGGAACACACGCTCATTTTTCCTGCCAACTGGTCCCCAGATCCACACGATAGACCCCAGCGCTTCCCCCATACCAATCCCACGCAGCTCAGGCTCTGCAGAGAAAGAACTAGATGAGCACAGGCATCTCCACCGCCAAGGGGTGCCCTGCGTGGGTACTGGGGCTGGGTGAGGAAGGTCTAGGCCTGTGGTTGTCAGGTAAAATAACAGGATGTCCAGTTAAGTGGGAACGTCAGATTAACAATGAAGAATTTCTAGTAAAAGTATGTCCCATGCAATATTGGCATCCTATTTTTTGTTTGCATGATTTTTGCAAAAGCTGGCAACTCACCCCGGAACTCAGGAATCCTGCCTTGGGAAGGAGTGGGTAGTGAAGCTCAGGATGAGCGGAGAGGGAGTGGTGGCCAAGAGCTGGACCTGGGAGAGACAAGGGATGTGGCTGTCTCTGGGCGGTTCCTGAGCTGCCGACAGTGAGCGAGGAAAGAGCTGGCCCCTCCAGGCATCGAGGAGCTAGGCTCAGCTGCAGCTCCAACCCCCTGGTGCAAGGGGACAGCGGCAGTCCAGTGTGGCCGCAGGGTCCCCCTTCCACCGTCCCCTATCTTTACCTTGAGCCCGCTGTGGCCAGGGTCCCAGTCCTGGGCCAGTTGCCACAAGCCCCCAACACACACACCATCTGTACTGCATGCAAACCAGCCAAGCCAAGAGCTGGGAAGACCCATCCCTGGCAGCGGCAGCATCCCAGCCCCAAGAGCCAGCCCTGGGGTGGGGTTTGGAAGAGATCTTAGTGCGTGTATGTGTATTCCTTTTTATTTGGTTGTGTTTTGTTTTTTAAAATGCAACTGAGTCGAGCCTCACACCTTCAAATCAAGCCGTCTTAAAATGAGACTGTTTCTCAATTCACAGGTACACTGACTTCATAAACGGTTTTTGGGTATTTCCTGCTTTTCATTTCCTCCTGGCAAATAGTCAGAGGGTTTCCAACCTGGCCTGGACGAGTGTTCTGTAATACCCACTACACCTGCAGGTGCTTTACTTTGGGAAAAAAATAAAGAAAAAAAAGGAAGTGGATCTGGTAGGACCCAGTCAAGCTGGAGGAGAAAAGCCCAGAGGCAAGCATAAAGATGCTAGGAGGGGCAGGGCAAGAGGAAAAATAAAAGCGGTTTTCCAAAATCTCCTTACTTCTCCCCCATAGTTATCTTGTTTGCTCCACCCCGTCCCGCAATAAATCAACAGGAAAGAAGATCCTATTTTCCCATTTGATCCTGCTCTCTTATTCCTAACCAACATGGTTTTGATTTCTTTTTCCCTTTAAGAGCATTTAAAAGAATGTGTATACATATTCATTTTGATGGCAGATAGAGACCCAGGAAGAATTTATAGCCAAAGATCTTTCTTCTCTTCGCACCACAGTCTAAGGCGGCCCAGGAGACTCCCCTGGAGGAAAAGTTGGGGGTGGGGAAGGGAGCCACAATGCAACAATGTAATTTTAGCTTTTCACCTTGGCGGTGACCCTTAACTTCCCTCAGCTCTTGCGCCCACGTCCTGAAAGGCTGGCTAGGCTGGTTGAGACTGCTGATTCAGATACACTAACAGTTGGAAGATCTTCATGCCTCCTATATTTTCATGGGGAGAAGGAATATGAGAAGAACGCAGAGGGAATTTAGAAGAATAAATGAACTCAACAGTGTATGTATGTATACATATATACAAAAATAAACAGCTGATATTAGAATTTAAATTTAAGCTATAGATACAGCTTTTAATAGATACATAGCTTAATATAACTATATATGCAGATATATAGCTTAATAAATCTATATATTGCTTAAATCAAAATTTTGGGCTCAATCAAAATCTAATAATTCCAGGTGCATCATAGATGGTAATCAAAGAGCAGGAGAAATCTACATTCAAAAAGAAAAAAGAAAACTTCATAACTAGAAGTAAAAACCACTAGAATATGAAAATTTTCCTTAAAAACACCACACATTGAAAGGGATGTTCAACATACTACACCATTAGATAAAATAACCCCAGTCCTTTAAAGAATCTAAAGCAAAATTTGAGAAAAACTTCTTCCAGTTACAAAACTGAGTTTTGATGTGAATACGTCACTCCCTAAACTGGGTGGTTTTTCTCCAGTGATTCACAGTAAACATAGACTTCCTTAAGGCATGTGCTTTTCTCAAAGATTTCTTGAGAGGAAAGACTCCATGTGCTTTTGTATACAAGAAAAAAAAATTCTCTCTCCACAGCTATGTACTAAAGAGGCCCTTTGCCCTGTAAAAAGACCAACCACATTTTAAAATCAAAGTTCACAAAGCAATAGATCTACACTGCCAGCAGATATTTAAAGATTTCTGCTGGTCTGTCTACTTAATATACATGTGGACCTACCATTCCAGTAGAGCTTTGCTTAATTAGTCTCTATATATAGTGAACTACTTATCCAGGAGTAGTTCTGACATCCTTCTAAATACACATGGAATGTTATACACAAATACATTATCAGAACAACTGCAAAAAGGGTATAATACATATAGCAACAGGCAGTCTCAGTGGGCAGTTGCCTCCAACTTAAACCCCAAGTGGAGTTTATTCCTACAAGCACTGCGTAGAATGGATCCACTTGCATGCTTGTCTTCCTAAGCAATTATCTATTATTCTCCTACCTTTCTCCCCACTCCCCATGGGATTAGTGATTGGCTTTTTCAAAAAAATGAATTATGGGGTGAAAGCAATTGAAAGAAGAAAACAAAAGTTGTGTACATCAATATGCAAGGTATGGGGTGGGGTGACTAGCTGGAATCTGAGCCCCCCCCGATGCCTCAGTCCCCCAAAGTCATCACTTTGACCTCTCCTTGTGATAAATCCTATTCTCTTTTGCAATTATCTGTTTTCAATTTGGAAGGCTCAGGCTATCTCTGAGTACTAGGTACGAGTAAAATAGAGAGCACAGCTCTGGTTTTGTCCAGTTGAAATCCGTTTCATTTTTCTATTCTCCCAAAGCGTGTATCCTGCTGCCGCTTCCGCAGCTGCTACTCCGCCTTCCTGCCTGCCCTCACTCCTCCTCCTCCTGGGGTTGTGTTTTTAGTTTTGTGACTCTTTAGAAATCATGAGCTTTGGCTATCCCAAAGAACACTCTGAAGAATACAGGATGTGATAGGAATCCCCTTGGACAAAGACCACAGAACCCAATGCCATATCACAGGAGTGCTGCTGGGCAGGTGGCCACTGCAAAATGCTACCTCTGATATTAACTCAGACCTCTGCCCTAGTCCTGGGGAAAACGGAATCAGAGAAGCTGGAAATGGAAAAAAATCAAGAAAATATATTGGTACAAATCCACTTCTAGAGCTGAGACCAAACTCCTCCTAGTTACTTGTTCAAACCTATGGGAGAAAAAAAAAAAAAAACCAAAAGCTTCTTCTCCTCCTCCCATTCTTCTGTGGCAAAGCCATAAATATAAAAAGATGAGACAAACAAAAGAGAGGACTGGTGGGCATTCCTGAGACATGTTTATATGCTAACTTGGATTAAACATCCACAAAATCCAAGTTCAGCAAACTCTCTTCCAGCTTTAAAATTCCCAGCTCTTCTCTCACACAGGCTGTTCTCAGAGCTTCAGGCCTGGATAGCATGACTGAAACGGCAGCAGAACTGGACCTGCCAGCCACCCATCGACTCACCACAAAACAGGTGAGTCTGCATCATTTCCCCAGCTGCACAGGATCCAGACAAAGCAGTCCTGTGCTCCTGAAAGCCTTTCTCCAGAAGCTAGGGTACTGTCTTTAGGGAGTTGGCAGGTCAGTGTAGGTACCAGCTTTGCCACAGTTTTAGCTACAGGAGGGCTCTGGACCTTCCTACTCCTAATTCCAGCATGCCCCCTTCCAGGAGAAGGTGGGCCGTTTTCCTCTGTGCATTTGCCCCAGAGAAACACCAAACACATGCCCACTGAATTTCAAGAGCCATCAGAAGAGCTCCTGGGCTGGGCAGAACCGCAAGCTAGAAATTCCTCACGAGGAGAGAGACTAAGAGACCCAACTCAGGCCTGCCAAGCTCAGGAGGCCTGGAGGAGAGAAACGGATGGATGGTGGGGGATCAGGTTTGGTTTTTTATTTCTTTAAACCAGGAAGACAGCTGGGGGCAGCCTGGGGAACAGTGTTAAAGGATCTAGGAAGTTCCGCAAAGGAGTGAATTCTGACGCACCAGATTCTTGGTTCCGCTATCAGCTCAGGAGCCTTTCGGGACCTTTTTACGATCATTGCTAAATGGAACTTCTTTTACCAATTACAAGAGTCTGGAGGCCACGGAGCAAAGCTAGAAAGGCCATGGGTTCTGAGAGTTGGGATGCTCGTCCTCATTCAAATTTTCCTGGGCCCTGGGCTGGGCCGGGCCGGGCCGGCTGGGCGGGGCAAGGCCGAGAAGCGCCGGCAGCTCAGAGTCAGCCCAGTGCTGGGCATTGGCTCCTTCCCTACATCTACCAATTCCAACCCCCAAATGCGAGGCCCTCGAAAGCCCGCAGCCCGGAAAACTCTGCCCCACGTAGGGGAGTGTGCCAGCCTGCGTTTTAATTTGGTCAGGTCTCGACTCCGTTTATCTCCCTGCTCAACCTGACACGTTCCCCTTTAACCTAGGGAAGGCACCTGGCGACCCTAAAGCACAGTCCCGTGGTGTGGCTCCCCGGAGGCGCCTTCCCGGCGGGCGCGAGTGCCACCCGCGCTGGGTCCAGACTCAGCTGGCTTCTCCCGGGAGAGGAAACACCGGCCTGGCGGAGGGTGGGAAGGAAAGCCCCGCCAGGTCCACTTCCCAAAACCTTGCCTCCAGGCCTCCCAGGCGGAGCTGCAGCAGGCACTACGAAATTGCCCAAGCGCCAGGCCAAACTCCCGCACCGCAGACGCTCTTACCTGGCTTGGCGAGCTGCGCCTGCAGAGCCCCGGGCTGCGGCTCGGTGGTCCAGCGCAGAGTGGCGGCCGCGGCCAACTCGGCAGCAGGGCGCGGCGGCGGCGGCGGCTGCGACGGCTGAGAGGCCGGCGGCGGCTGCGGGGCGGCGGCGGCGTCCCCGGGCGGCGGGGGCCCGGGCAGTGCGCGCAGCGAGTCGGGGATGAGGCTCTCCAGGCTCTCGTTGGCCTGCTGCCGGCGCAGCGCCACCTGCGCCGCCATGACCCTCTGCCGCTCGATGATGAGGATGCACTTCTCGCAGGTGCAGTCCTTGAAGCGGCAGTAGCGCTTGTGGCCCTTGAGCCAGGAGAGCACGCCGTGGTTGCGGCAGCGCGCACACTTGGGCGTGCGCTGCAGGGGCGCCCGCGGCGGCTGCGACACCGGGCCGCCCATGTACAGGTAGGGGGAGCCGTAGCCGTTCATGCCCCGGGCTCCCGGATGAGTTGGCGGGCTGGAGGCGGGAGCGGGCCAGGGAGCGCTGGACGGCGGGGTTGCGAGGCCCGCTGAGGGGCAGCCTCCGGGCGGCGCGACCCTTGGTCCCGTAGCCCCGGCGGTTGGGTGTGCCCCGGAGCGGCTGGAGGTGCCGCAGCCGTCTCTACAGCTCCCTCGGCGCTCACAGCTCGGCCTCCCGGCTCGCGCCCAGCCAACCCCCAACGCGGGCTGCTGCTTTGGGCGCGCAGCCAAGTCGGCACGTCCTCCCTCGCTAAGGCGCAGCGGCGGCCGCAAGGAGCCGGCGAGAGCTCTGATTAAGGTCTGAACCAGCTCGTCTGCAGCTCCCTCGCGCGCTGGCCGGACCCAGCACCTCCTCCGCCGCCCTCCTCCAACCCCTCCTCCTTCCCACCGCCACCCCCACCCCTGGGGTCCCGGTCTCCTTGCACTCCCCGCCCCACGCCTTCCTCCTCCTTTGCGCCCCTCAGGTCCCTGCACTTCACCTTCCTTGCCACCTGCAGCCAGGCCACGCTCGCGGGGGCGCTCACGGCCCCCTCCTCCAAGTCCTCTCCGCTACCCGAGCCTGCGGTGGGAGACTGCAGCGCTCTGGAACGCGGCGTGCTCGCGGGGCGGAGAAGGGGAGGACCAGCGGGAGTGAGGGTGGGGGTCCATGTAAGGGAGTGAGGTGGCCGCTCCCCTTCTCTCTCTTCTCCCTTCAGTCCTGCTGTGGCTGCGTTTTTCCGAGCCCAGGGCCGCTTTTATCCTGACGTTTGGCCGCAGAAACTCAGCTCCGAGAGAACCCGAACCTACGGGAGTGTTGGGGGTGCACCACCGACCTGAGTGGAGTTTAGGATAGGGGATTGGAGTGATGTTGGTTTGGGAAAGTTAGGCTCTTTTCTTAATTTCCTTTTAGAACGTATTTTTAAAAATCTTTTGTTGCTTTGGGAGAAAATGTTTGTGGAGATCTGCCGGCCCAAGGATGACAACCTTTTTTTTTTTTTTTTGGCAGGCGAATTTTATTTTTCTACCCTCCTCTCCATGTTTTAATATAAAACAATATCCTGAAAGGTCAGCGACATACGTGCTCCCGGAAAGAATTTGCTAAGCCCCAGGTATAAACTTTCAAGGAGCAGACGCAGAAGCCGCATGGCGCCCCCAAAGTTACCAATAACCTCTTCCCTCTCTCCCAGCAGCCACTGGAAGCAAACGGAGGTCTGGAGCCAGCCACTCAATTCAAATCCCCAAGGATTCTGTGATTTAGTTAAGGATACGGGATAGGGCCCCTTTCCACCCCTTAACCCACAGACCCCAGTCATAGATGTCTTGAGGGAGAGGGTCCTTGCACAAGATGACAGCAGAAAACTTCGTTTAGATTATTTGTGTGTTCCCATTCTCCCGGGGGTAGCCGGTTTGGCCTTTTGCAGACTGTCGCTATATATGCACAAGGAAGGCCCTCCCCCTCGCGCCTCCCCGCTGCCCATCAGCAAACAAAAACCAAAAAACAGGTGGATACACTGGGAGCAGGACAGCACAATAGCTCTATGCGAAGCGGGGCAGTTCCAGAGCCGTCGGTGGGTACGCTTCTAAGTGTGCAGCAAGCTCATCTCCTGGTGGGGAATCAAAGGCTAGATGGGAGCGGGCAAGTCCGCTGCAATGCCCGACCCCTCGTGGGCACAGAGGCCTTTGTCCCTCCGGGAGGCCGCTTTTCTTCCTTTTCTCCGTACTGCCCTGGAAGTAAGCAAACAACCCGAAAACGTTCCTCTGGTGTTTGCCGGGAATTAAAGGGAAGCACCTCCAGGCGTTCTAGCAGCCAGCCCTCTGCCTAGAAGGCTGATTCGCGGAGGAGAGGAGGGTTTAAAACCGAACCTGGTTGTGTGTTTCCCTTGAAGCCTTTAGCTGTCCCGTATCATACAGGTCCATGAGGTGGGGATCGCGGGAGATTGACCTGGAGTGTGGACAAGAAGCCCTAGCATTCGAGTGGGAGGCCATCCTCCAAAGCCGCGTGGGGTAGGGACCCCTCGGTCTTGCCCCTTCCCCCACCACTTTAATCCTTCCTCTAGTCTCAGCCTTCTCTAGGAAAACAAGCCCTAAAGCACAACTGGAAGAAATTTCGTAAGCTCTGGGAACAGGAGGCCGAGGTCGCCCGCAGCCCTGTAGGCCCGAGGCTAGGAAGTGAGGAGCTGGACGCGAGTCATTTAACGCGCTGAGGTCTAGAGGGCCACGAATGACACCTTATCTGAAAACTATCGCGCTGAAACCTCTGGTTCTCTTGGAAACGTGGGGATCAACGAGTTTTTTCAAAACCAAATTTCTTCCGATTTTCTTCAAATGGTCAGTGAAACGAGAGAGTAGAAAGAACTTGAGCATGAATAAAATTTTAAAAGGAAAGCAGAAGAGCTCTGCACCAGGTTTGTGGGGGCATTCTCACTACCAAGGCGACCCCTTTTCCCCGTTCCTCCCTCGGTCACCTAGCCACCCTAACTCCTTGCCACTCAGTCTGGCATTATTTGGTCCCGGGGGCCCGTTTCACTCCGGTGCACATCGGGGGCTGAGATCTAAATACTCATTTGATATAGTGCAGTAATCCTTTTCTCATATTTGATGGGAATGTTTTCCATATCCCAGTATTTGACAACATCTCCCTATAGGGACAGGTTTGTATTTATGTTGGTAAAATGTCCCCTGCCTCAAAGTCTATTGTAACCCAACACCTGACAACCCCGAGTCCCATTTCTGTTTGCAGAAAGGGTTTATTCAAGCACATAATGGGATCCCAGCAGAAAGCCTTTCAGAACAAGGGGCTATGGTAAACTTCACCACATGAACTCCGTTTCCAGGGCTATTAAGCTTTTAATTGGAAAATAGCAGAGGAAATTTCAAGGTGACTATAACGTGTTAGCAGTTAGTGCAGAGAAGAAAAGCCGGAGCGGGAATGAATGTAGAAAGCATATGGTCCAAATCACATTTAGGAGGAGCGGCCTGCTTCTACTAAGTCCCCTAGCTTACACACGTATGGGAAAAATCATCAAAGAAATTGGAAAGGGAAGGGGGAGGATTACACGTTAATGTAACCTCACTAGACTAGATCCACTGGTGCTCTCCTCCGGATGGTGTGTGTTCTCAAACCGCAATTAACTGAGTAGAACTGTGGCAGATAACAGTGGAAGAGGGAAAAATAATGTGCATCTGTGGGTCTTTCTCGGCACGAAATATCGCTGGGTGTGTGTATATGTAAAAGCTCAGGATGCAGGTGCCGTTGCTGAGAAAGTGAGGATGTTCTGACTCCAGATCTGGGAGTTCTGGTAGGTGCTCCTCATCCAACTAATAGGTAATCAAAACGACAGTTTCCGATTGTCCCGGTGTGTAACAGGAAATTCTCTGCTGGGTTCTCATGGAAGTGGCGGGGTGTGTTGTGGGGGGGGGGTCAGGGTTCCTATTTAACTGTTTTCATTGCGACCACAGTGATGTCAGTGGAGGCAGATGCTGGAAGCCTGAGCGTGTAGAAACCCCTGTGAAAGCAGGAAAACTTGTCCCCTCTCCCTGTGCGTGAACTTAACTACTCAGCTCTCACCCGGCCAGCTTCAAATCAAAAGTGGTTGGGGAAGTCTAGCCAGGCGGTGGGACATCCAGTGATCAATTTCTGAAGATGGCAATAATGTCCTGGTTCTCCCTCAGTTGGTTGGGGACAGACTCATGCAAACCCCCCATGAGATCCCGAAGCCGCCCTCCGGGATGGGGGGGTGGAAGGCAGAGGCCGCTTGGGGTGGGGGAGATGACTGAACCCGCGTCGAGCGGCCGGGGGACACCGCTGAACACAGGGGAAGGTCCTGGACTGTCTTGTCCCCACACATTTTTGGAAGGGAAAGAGACGGGCCGCAGTCGGAGGCCTGCTCGAGATCCCCACGTGCCGAGGCCTTCTGGAACAAACGGGGAGCAGAACGGCCTGTGACTTCACTGGCTCTAAGCCGACCGGGCAGCAGCAGCAGCCAGGTCCTTCGTGTTCTCGAACTGTCGAAGCCAGCAGAGAGGCTCACGCCTAGGAGCCGGCGCTGTCGCCCTTGCGGATTCCTCAGACCCAGCCGGGATACAAGAGCGCGCCCGCCTTTTATGGGGTTGAGGTGTCGCTACTGCACGGCTGCATCCGAGGGCCCAGAGCCGCGACCTCAGCCCCGCGCTTTCGAAGGAACTGGAAAAGTGCGCGCCTGGGGCGCTCCCCACTGGGCGGCGGCCGCCTGACTAGTCCAGCCTCGACCGCGTCGGAGGCGCCCGCCGCGGACCCAACGCGCAGGCGTAGGAGGGCGTGAGTCCGGCTGGGGGCGTCGGCCAAGTCCCCACACCGTCTTGCGAGGGAGGCTGACGGGTCGCAGACCCTGTCCACCTTAAGTGCGAAGGAAAAGACACGTCTCCACCAAGGTAAAATGAGCAGCGCTGATTTTACATCTTCAGATAGTCTTTCCCCTGCGACTTTAAAACACAAAGGCTGAGGAAATACTTTTAGGAAACGTAAGCAACACGAAGGGACAAGGAAAGTTTCTTTTCCTCAGGACGCTGGCTCTCAGGGCTCTGGGGCACTGCTTTCCCGGGACAGGCCACTTTTAAAAAAAGCTCACCCGCCTCCCGCCTCCCGCCTCCTCCCTTGCAGTCCCTGAACAAAGACCAGCCGCGGGGAAAGCAGGCGGCTGTGCGCGCCTCTGGGAAAGCTTTCGGCTTCACCGGCCCGAGTAAAAGAGGGGAAACGGCCCGCGCCGCCAGCACCCCAGGAAGAGTGCGCGCGAACTTAGCCTGGAAGCCGGGCCGAGACTCCCCGCGGAGACGCGGGAACTGGGAGTAGCGAGGCTGAGGGACGCCCCACGCCGTCTAACAGAGGCCTGGGCCCTCCCCTCACTTTCCCGACCCGGGAGCCTCCAGGGCGGGGCAACTTCCGGAGTGCTCGGGGTCCCGCCCACCAGACACGCCCCGCCTGCCCCTCCCTCCCCGGCTTTGCGGGCCGCGGCTTGGAACTGTGGAAAAGTTTAGTTTGCCGGTTGTTTGGACTGGAGGGCTGCGGGGGCGGCGAGGGGAGGAACTTAAGCAAGTGGCGAAGAAGGGGCGGGCCCACGCTTCCTAGGGCAGGCGGGCGGGGGAGGGGTAAGGGGACGTCTTTTAAAGGTGAGATTCACCAACGGTTGGCGGTGGCCCAGCTTCTAAGGCGCCTGTGGATCTAAGGCCTAGTCCCCGTGTGCGCGGACGGCGTAGAAGAGCCAGGGCCCCACGCCAGGTTCCCGGGCAAAATTCCCAGAGGGGCAGCGGCGCGCGGGCAGGCAGCCACGACCCTAACCCGCCTAGCGGACGTGGCCTTGCGGGGGAAGCCAAGGAATATTCCCTACCCCTCGACAGGCTGCCCTTAGGGTTTCTTTGTAAAGCGCGACGACGCGTTCTCAAAAGCGCCGTTAATGAGACTGGATGCAAAGCGTCAAAATGCGGCGCAATACACGTATTCGTGGGGAACCGGTTCAGCATTAAAGTGGAGCGAGGGAGCTGCATTTTAAATTTTTTATTAATTTATTTTTTGAGACGGCGTCTCGCTCTGTCGCTCAGACTGGAGTGCAGTGGCACGATTTCGGCTCACTGCAAACTCCGCTTCTCGGATTCAAGCGATTGTTCCTCAGCCTCCCGAGTAGCTGGAATTAACAGGCGTACACCTGGCTAATTTCTGCATTTTTAGTAGACGCGGTTTCACCATGTTGGCCAGGCTGATCTCGAACTCCTGATCTAAAGTAATCTGCCTGCCTCGGCCTCCCAAAGTGCTGGGATTACAGGCGTGAGCCACCGGCGGCCGGGGGCTGTGGGCGGGAGTCTTGTTTCCACAAGAATCGAGGGAAATGTCGGTGCGGGCCGGGTGGGTCTGACTCCTAACCCTGTACCCGATTGTGTATAGCAGAAGGAGCCCCGGCTGCGGGTTTGACCGTGGTTGTGGCAGCAAGAAAGCGAGTGTCACCAAGGGCGTCCTAGGCTCCCATTCAGTGGCGCAGGGTCTGCAGGGCACGAATTGGAATGTGAGTCAAAGGCCCAGGGCGTTGTCGCGAACCCAGCGGCCTGCTTGTTAAGGTGGGTTGTTGGCCCGAAGGTCAAGTACGCTGGAGGCGGGGAGGGGTCACCCGTGCTGTCAGCCACTGTGGCAGCTGGATGCGGCCTGGAGGAAAGCGCGCGCTACCTTTGCTTCTAGCCCCTCGTGGCGCAGCAGCCGCTCGCCAGGAGTCCAGGAGAATTAGGCCTGGCGCTCCTGCCTTGCTTTCCCCACACCGAAGCAGCAAAACTTGTCAAGGCTGTCTGGGCTAATCCGAACAGTCCGCCGGGCGAGCACAGGACGCCTGCCACGCCCACACTTGCACACACAAGTTCTGCGCACTCCTACACAGCACACACCATGGCCCGCGGGAGTGGGGGGGCAGAGCTTTGAGAAACTAACCGCCTCTCGAATGTGTTTATTAAAAGACGGTTAAAATCCAGCCGTCTTGGTACTGTCTGTGCTCTACTGTGTTTAGAATTGGACGTTCATAACGCAGTCCCCCTAAGCCAAGCCTTGGGCTTGTCTTGCACTCTCCTGGGGAAAGACTAACCCGAGGAAACCCGAGCGTCATCCCAACCCACTAGGCGTGGGAGGAAGGCCCCAGACCCCTCTTATGGGGCTACTGGACAGAGGCCAGAAGCCGGGTCTAGCGTCAGCTTGAGACCCTGCCTGGCCCGCGGAGGTCCGGGACCCCGCCCTCCCGCTGGCAGTGGCCCTTCCAGGGGCCCCCGGGAGGCCGCTTGGAGGCAGCGCCAAACTTGGCGTTACGCGAGGCCGGTGGGCTTAGAAGGGCCTTTTCAAAGGGTGGATGCTGCCCACTGGACAGGCCTAGTTCCCAGGGCGCAGGCAGCCGGAATGCACACTGCCTGCACAGCCCACGCACGCTCTGCCGAGCCGAACCTGGCTCTCAGGGCTCACCAGAGGCCCAGAAGGTGCTCAGTCAAGGCTGACAGCGCGCTAGAGCCTATCTGGGCCTTGTCTAACTTTCCAGAAATGGAGGGGTACTGAAGGGGGCAGTGCTGAGAGGGGACACTTTCGCACTGAGGCGGCGTGCCGAGCGTCTCCAACCACCCCGTGGTCACAATTAGTGTGCTGAGGTTATCTGCGGAATGGCGGGAGCTGCAAGACTCGGGTCCTCAAAAGCCAGACCTAAAGAAATGGAGGGGGCAGTGTGCAAGGGCCCCGCGAACACACGGGCAAGCTAAGCGCGTGATCCTCATCTTCCAGGAGGCCACTAGGAACACTATGGAGGTGGCGGTTCCGCGGTCCGGTTCCCTTCCCCGCGCGCCCGCAGCCTCTGCTGTAGCCGTCCCAATAGCTACAGCTACTGCCGCCCACCGAAGGGCACACGGCTGCAGTAGCAGCAGCCTGACAAGTGTGATAAAATGATCTTCCTTAACTAAACTCGTAAAGCACTGGGCAATAAAGCTCAATCTTCTGTAAAATCCAATTAAGTCATTATCTGACTGATTGTATCTTTAATTGAAAACAGAAGTGACAGTAAATTTCTGTGATATATCAGGATCAATCGATACCGCTATACGATTCAGCCCCAAGAAGTGATTTATAATGTCAAACCTATATAGGTAACTCCACATTATTCTCTCTAAAACCACTGGTGGATGAAATTAAGAGTAAGTGCATTTAATAAAAAACAAGATGGTCAGGTTATTGATTACAACAGATGGGGGTGAAATCAAATAGATGTTTTCAAAGCACAGAGCGAAGAAAATACAAGTAATTTCTTTTTTCCTGTTTAATACCGCTCACCAAATATACACACAAGAAAATTCAGTCATCAATAACATTTTTATTTCAGGTACAGCTGCAACTAAGCAGAACAATGAATTTTTTTTAGACTAGTTTCATTTCAGTATGGCTTCTGTTACATAGAAAGTACTCCACAGCAATTTTTAACAAAATAGTGAACTCAAATCTGTAGTAACTTTTAAAGATGTACTTGCTTCCAAATCAGATTACAACCTAAGGTTACAAAACAGTCGAGACTCCATCCATTTTTTTCCAGTAGTAGAAAGAATGTATGACAAACTCATTCTACCAACACCACTCAGGAACTCTGCATCACTAAGGTTACTTTAAATTGCATTGTTTTCAAATTACCCCCTTTACCAAAAACGTAGAGATTTTTACAGGCTTTAATTTTTCTGATTATATTTCAGTTACGTTTTGGATTGGGAGGATGCACTGGGGCTATTTCCAACAGCAACACACACAATATATCCATTTAGCAGACTTCTAAAAAAAATCACTAAGTTTGCCTGCTCTTCTCACTCGTCAGGTAACTTGGCTAAATTTATATCTTTGCAAGTTAAAAAAAAAAAACAACTTAAGAAAACCCTAAGGCACCTAAGATTTCATTCTAAAACTAAAACATCTAATTATGACTCATTTAGAGGCACACAAATGGCTTCACTTGAATGAATTGTCTTACTTCTTGAAAACTACATGAAACTAGTGTCATTAAAAAATGAACACTGTTATTTAAACTCCGTGAGCAAAGCACTTAAATCTTGCAGATGGTAGTCACGGACCCTAAAATATTACAAATGTGTTATAGCCTCTGGACTAAACTCTAAGGAATATAAACCAAACACACTCTCAACAGTAAGATAGCATGAGTCAATGCAAAATATTAACAAACCCCATGGAAACTGGAATAAGCCTGTTATTCCAAGTGAACCGCCATCGGCAGCGGACACCGCTCACTCGTCCTCCTCGATGACGGGAGTGACTGTAAAGCTGCTGGGCTCGGACGCAGGCTCACATTCGAGCACTCCCTTTGTGCTCTCGTTACTAATAGGAGAGGGGCTCGAGAGGGAAACCAAGCCAGAATCTTGACTGCTGGGCGGCGAGAATACTGGGAAGTGAGGGGAGAGAGAAAGGGAGAAGAGTACGTTAAAAGTGGCTAGTCTTTCTACATTCATTATTCAATTAGGTTCCAACAAAGAAAGTGGCGCTCTGCATTTCTATTCTGAGTTGAAAGTGTTTTTATAGACGCTCATTAAAACCCCTAGCACTTCTTTAGAATAAAAAAATAGTATTCTACACAGTATATCTATCTATTTAAGGAAAGGAGAAAGCTAGATAGCAGAGTTCCAGTTTAACGTTCATTAAAAAACAAAACAAGTCGGCTGCATCCTCTTTGGGAAACTATTTCCACCCTTCACTGGACTCCTCCCCTTTATGCAAAGGATGCTGATGAAACTTGTCAAGTGATCCATCTGACAAATTACCCCAAGCAAGACTCCACCCATGCATTTCCACCAAAACAGGTAACCCTGCTTTTTCAAGATACTGCAGATGAAGTTGATAGCATATTAACTTTCCTATTATTTCTATTGGCGTAGCAGGACAAAGACGGCGGAAGGGGATGTCAGCATATATAACTTTTAAAAAATAAAAGACAGTAAATGGTAGAGAACATTTTTTTAAACACAAAAGTAAATAAATTACATCACACTAAAATAGAAGTCAGATAAAAATTGTGAAAGCACACCTATGAACATAAAACTCCACTGGAAAACCTACATTAAATGTGAAGGATGCAAAAGTAATAATGTGTTAGGCAATTTTTGCAACCATAACAGCCACAGTAGATAGAAAATTTAAGCAAAAGGGTCTCTGACCTTCTTAACCTTAGCTGAGTTTAGATCCACCCACAGAACTCCCTTCCTGCCTAGTGAGAATGTAATTAAGGGGAAGCTGCAGTGGTAATTTCTCTCCTCATTAACTTCCTGATTGGTTTCAGCCTCAGGATTCTGCCGGGCAGTAGTTTGTCACCAATTCCAAATGGCCAATCGTTAATACTAATGTTTGTGTAACTAACTGCCAGCATCTGCCACGGCTTCTTGTACAACAATAATGGTGAAAGGGTACATTAGTGCTCCTGTGTTAATTCAGCTTGTGTTCATCAATAGGGAAATCTATGATGTAATTAGCAAAATGCATTGGGAGCTGAGTGCTGAAGTCATTTGTAGAGAACTAAATCATAGTAGAAGCTGTATTGGGTCCTGATGTGTTTGCCATCAATACTTATTATGTTCGGAATTTAATAAGGTATATTACCATGCTGAAAAGAGACCTTTTTACAAGAGAACACTATTTACGCTTGTTATGGGTTTGGAAAAGGTTTGCTGCAGCTAGTGGAACCACACAGAAAAAAAAGAACAGAGCTGGGATTGAAGAAGCAGACTCTTAACCACTCCACTGGACCACATTCTTTCAGAAAGCCCCCTTCTTCCAGTGTGACATATGGGTAGACAGACAGACAAATGTTTTGTACAGCCACCTCAATATCCAATAAGGAAAGAGATGATCTGAAAAAACTCAGTAAGTGAATAAATTTGAAAAACAATTTAGACAACTTCCTGACAGGCAGTTACTTTTTATATTGATAGATTTGTTTAGTCTTTAATAATTTAAATAAAAAGCAAGGGATAAGTCTGTAAGCTTTAAAAGATAGGAAAATAATTTTTTAAAATTTAAAGGGAGTCATTAAATAGTATTTTATAACAAAAAAGCATGCATATGCATATATATATATACACACACACACATAGCAACCAAAACTAGAAACCTAGGAAATCGGAAGCCTTCATCTTACTAAAGTTCATAAAAGTATCTTACTAAATTTGTATTGTTAAATGCATTTAAATTCCTGCAAATCCAAGTGATTTATTAATGGTATACATGCGCCTGGCTGTCATATGTATGTACAGAGAAATGCTTTGAGATCTTGTTACTATACAGATCTGGAGAGCAGACTAAGAGCTTCCTGGAGAGTCTGTCAGTTAATGTGTCCGCCCCCAACCACAACCAGTGACAAAGTTTCTCTGTATACAAGGAATGGGGAAGAACAGTAAGTAAACATTGCTGACTACTACCTGTATGCCACACACATACTTTAATGAGGTATTTCACCCTCAAACCATTCACGGAGAGACTTACTCTCCCTGATTAACATAAGGATCCTGTGCAAGCTATCAAGGGCAGCGCTGTACTGGTTAGGCTGACTCTCTGGCATGCTCTGGTCCCTGCACCAACCTACTCCTGGGTACCACATTTCAGAACTGGCCGCGGAACCTTCCCAATCCCTGTGCAAGTTTAAGGAGGCAAAGCAACAGATCTGTAAAGAAATAGGTATGTGTTCTCCCAACATGTTCTGAGCCCTAAGTCTGTTTCCAGTTAGCAGCTGACTGGGAGATGCCCTCTCCTCATTTTGCCAACTTGGGACTAAAAAGGGGAGTAAGGAATTTTGCAAAAGAAAGGAATCTGACAATATCCCTCTTTTGCTCTAACTTGCCTTGTGAATATTTTCTTGGAAGGTATTCTTGCAACTTGGGGCCACAAAGCATGCAGAATGTTACCTGCATGGATTAGGGAGACTCCAAGCATACTTTTAATGCATGACTGCACTTTAGAGAAAATGTAAAACTCACCCTGTTTTGGAAAACACCTGTATTTTTTAAACTGTTTCTCCACTCAAAATTTAAAGCCATGTTATTTTTACGTTTGTTAAAGGCTTAGCATTGTTTCTGAATAATAGGGCTGCTGAGTTAGGGACAGTATCTGTTTATCTTATTTTTGTATAGCACCTCACAGAGTTCCAAGTACATTAAAAGATTTAGTGTGTTTTTCCTTAGTGACTAATGTCCAAAATCACTTTTACTACCATCCTTAAAGATAGTCCCTCAAAGCTACCTTCTCCATTTTCATGCAGCTCCCTTAAACTTTTAGAAGAAGGATAATAATTGATCACTAGAAATTATACCAATTAAAAATCAATATATAAAAAAATTCAAAAATCAAAATGATGCTTTTCGCTTTTTGATTCTAAGGGGCTCTACACAAGGCTAATTTCAACTCAGAAGTCTTGTCTTAGGTCATTTTGTAAAATGCTAACTCCTACTGTCAGTGGCACTGTTGGGGAACAGATAGTATTAGTAGCACTAGAAATTGGTTCAATCTTTCTGGACAGCAATCTAGTGACATGTAATAAGAACCATACAACTGTTCAGCCCCTCTGACCTGGTAATTCCACTCTAGGGAATAACCCTGAAGAAAGAAAGAATAATTGACCCTGAGATGCTCAACACACCATCAGTGAAGATGTTAGTGCACTGCTCTTGTGCTTGGGGAAAGGAGTTGGGGGCAGCTGCACTGGGGTTGGGGGCAGGAAGCATTCACAGGCAATAAACAATTAAAGATTATACTACCCTATAATCATTGATAGCCTCCCAACATTTACAGTAATGAAAGAAAGTACCTCTGCACACCACAGCAGAAACTGAAAAGGAAATGAAAAAAAAAAAAAAAAAGGAAAACTTGCCAATCTGATATTTTTTCGTGTTACAATGAAAGAGTGGGTAAACCTCCGAGTCTGACCCTTGTTTGAACCACCAAATCTAGTATCTGTTTTCTCTCAAGAAGCCTATTTGTCTACAGAAGCTACTGGGATATTCTTTTATTATTATTTAAAAATAAACAGAAAACCTTACACATGATCATTCTTACCAATGTGGGGAAAAAACACTTTAAAATAATTTTGGTGATGCCATCTAACCATGAGTATTCTTTTTCAAAAATATTTATACTGCCAAAAAAGAAAACCTTCTTTAAAAAAAAAAAAAAAAAAAAAACTACTCTAAGTGCTAAATCTTTTGACATTGCAAAGACCCCTGACTTTTAACTTGAATGATCTGTTGGAAGTCAATGGACTGGAACGAATAATTCTTTTCCAGTGATGTGAGAAAACAGGATATTCATGTTTTAAAAACATTTTTTCTTCCTCTATATGTTAAATACTATTAAAATCCTAAGAAACCATTTTAAAATTAAATGCAAGTGGCATTTTTCAGTTGTTAGCAACTCTTCATCTAGATCCTGACTGCCAAGGCAGACAAACAAAACTGCTGGCCTCTTCACTTTCCTGGAGTTTGCAGGCCTAAGAAAGAATCTGATGAAAAGCTCATGAAAATTTCTTAAACAACAAATTCTTCCACTTCATGATAACTATAGTGTTTGGAAATAAAATCATGGGCAATCAATACCACTTAGCATATATTTAATGTTTCACAATAGAACTCTTTTCCAGAGTGGAACTGCTGCCCTTCTCACTAACATTTAAAATAATTAGGATTATCTTAGCTGTCCGAAGCTTGGCAGGTTCAGTTTGTACTTTCAAATAGCATTAATTCTTGGCACTCAGAACAAGGGATAAAAGGTAAAGATATGAATGGAGATCTTTATTCCACCTGATCTATCATGGATTAGCTCATTCTTTTCCAGTTCATGCCTGCACTCTAGTTAAGAAGAAGGCTGAGCTGTAACTGATGTAATTAGAAACCACAAGCTGAGAAAAAAATAGCCCTTTGGTAATCTCCTCCATTTACTATAAATTTACTAAAAAAAGTAATGATCTTTGAAACAATTAAATGTGTTTTTCCCTGAGTGAAATTAAAGGGTAGTGATGAGAGAGCGGAGTATAGGACTGTGTTTTTCGTAACACCGTATCTTAAGTTATCAGCTTTAAAATCTAATATCGGTTTTGAAGAGGGCTAGCTCTGCACTTTCATATCACAGAGAGAAGTGGCCATCACCATAAATGAAAGGTCCTCTCGATGGAATCAGGTAAATTATCAGGGCTTCCTCTTTGATACAACTATTGCAACCTTTGCAAGCACTGGGAAATAGCATACTTTAAAAACTAGGTGAACTTAACAGAAAGTACTTATGTATGCAACATTACCTCTTACCCTCTAAATTTCATGTAAAACATAATGTACACACAATTCACAAAATAATAGGAGAACAACTGTTCAACTCTCAAAGGGAACAGAAGCCAAGCAGGCATCCTTCTGCAGCATGTCAGAGGTTGGGGGAGCACTGGCCTGGGAGTCTGAGAACCTGAGCTCACAGTCTAGTCCTACCATAGCTGCAGATTAGCTTCCCTGCTGCTTGTGAAACTGACAATGCAGCCACCAAACTTACTCCCTTCCCCCACTTGCAGAGTTCAACTGATAAGCAAAAGGAAGAAGCCGTTTTTTGTTTATATTAACAAGGTATGCAAAAAGGGAAGAGAAAGAAGGGGTGCATTCAGTCTTATATCCCACTAGGGATGCAAGCAAA
The DNA here is from genome assembly GCA_963573385.1 of Cacajao melanocephalus. Lineage (NCBI taxonomy): Eukaryota > Metazoa > Chordata > Mammalia > Primates > Pitheciidae > Cacajao > Cacajao melanocephalus. The sequence continues at coordinate 22,677 of CAUYLG010056882.1, read as the reverse complement.
ATCAGCTCAGGGCCAGGCAGTCCTTCTCCATTGCCACCTCCACCCCATCCCACCCCCAGGCTCCACCCCATCCCACCCCCAGGAACCTCTGGGCCACAGCACAGCAGCTGGTGGGTCCCCACATTCCCTGCTTGTTTCATGGAGGTAACCACAAGAACTTGCATCTCAAAGCCATGAATAATCAACATGCCCTTGACACCAGCCCTACCCTGGAAGGGGTTCAGCGCCCTTTGAAGTACCTCCTCTTCCCTCACTCCTCACCTCCCAAAAAACCTTTCTTGTCTGTACAGCAGCAATGGTGATGCTCCAGACTGCTCCCTTGCCCCCAGACTCAGTCCGTTGTGGGAACTTCTCTCCCACTGACATCTCTTCCTAAACCCTCTCGGAAGTCAGCCACTGTGCACATGAGGCGCTGACTCATTTTTACGGACTCAGTTGCCTGGTCCCATCCAGGGTGCCACATTTGCTGATATACACAATCCAAACAGTCAGAGTCACTCTAAAACTATGTTTTGCCCAAAATATATTCAGTCTTAACACCTCATCATTGTGTGGCTTTTAATTTCCTTTAGCAACAACATCCTGCAGTAAACCCCACACACTGGCTAACTCTTTGCTCTCCTTCTCCAGTAAAATAAACCTGACCTAGACTTTTAAGAAAACTGCTCTTGTACCTGGGAAATTGTTTAAGCATCCTATGCCCTAGTTTCCCCAACTGTAAAAAGGGGGTAATAACAGAAGGTTGTGAAGATTACTGGAGTAATATTTATTCAATAAATATTAGTTTCCTTAATTCCTCTGTCAGCTGTCTAAATCACCACGTCGTAATGTGAGAAGATTCTTGCTTTTTAACGCACCAAAATCGCATCAGGATTTGGTGCAAGGTCTGTTTACTCCAGGGCACACATACATGTTGCCTTTTTGAGAGAACCAGGAATACATGTTTACTATGTAATAGCCAGAGTGTCACATCCAAGAGGCAAAACAACCTATTCCTCACTTGAACGGATCTTTTGTAAACATCAGCTCTGCCTTTTTCAATCTTTTTGAGGAGGGAAGTGAGAAGATGGCTGGCATCAAATCAAACACTTCTCTAGGGAATGTCTGTGAACATGCTTTATAAACCAAACAGAAAATAGTGTTACTATCTCATGGTCAAGCAAACCATCCCTTCAGACTAGCATTTGGAGGAAGGAAGAATCTGTGGTTTTTGAGCCTGAGTTTGCCCTAAAAGTTGGGAACTCTGGGATCTACAAGGCACAGGTGTCAATGTCTCAAAAGAAGTAAGGGTCTCATCTGTCCCTAATCCACAATTACGGGCTTCCCGGAGCCCTGTCAGAATAAGGCTTGCTGGCGTCCCAGAAACTATCCCTTGGTCAGAATGCAACAGAGCAGCGGGGTCCGGTGTGGGTTCCAGAGGCAGGCTGTCTATCTCTCACTACCGGAAGACCCTGGACAGGTCCCTTAACCTCTCCATGTCTCTGCTTCCTCATGTGTAAAATGGGGATACAGTAGAGCACTCAGGATGATTCTACACAAGGCGTGGGGCCCCATTAATGCTATGTTCCCTCCTGTGGTCACCCACACGTGTGGCCCTGTGACAACCACATCTCAGCACCTGATGCTGTCTGAACTGAGCCCCGTTCCTAGCGTCCCTTCTCAGCACTTCTCCCCGACTCCACTTCCCTTGTCTATACCTTCCCCACCCCATCCTACTTCATCTTTCTTGAGCTTGAAGAGGCGGCAGTCAGAAATGCAGGCTCCTTTCTGGAAGACTGTTTTCCCACCACACTCAGTGCGTGACAGGCAGGAGGGCTGACGGAGGCCTGCTTCCGGCTGGCTCCGCTCACTTAGGAGGACCTGTCAGGCCGGGCCAAGCCCAGCCCCGACTCCTCAGCCAGTAGCAGCCACCATCAGAGAATTGTCCAGAAAGACCAGGAGCTCTGCCATTGACACTGGCACCTCAATAAATACTCTGTGCCTCAGTTTCCTCAATTGTAAAAGGAGGGTAATAAATATCCCAGAAAGTTGGTTTGAGGGTCAAGGAAACAAAATAGATTGTAAACCCTAAGGATCTATACACTTGTTACTCATTATTTTCTCTGTCCCCTGTCCTCTGGCAGAAGCCTACACTCTTCTCTAGGGAAGAACTGTGAGTTAGTGTCTGTAGTCCATTGTAAATTAATAGGATTTTTATTAAACATAGGTTGGGAAAGGAAAAAAAAGTGACAGCACACCCAAACACCTCTGAATGTTCTTGGACAAGTTTCAATTCTGATGTGAGGGAAAGTCAATGATTGCTTTCTTCATCCCTCTTTACACACCGAAAGACTGAAAGTTAAGATGAATTCCGAACTAAAACCTGAGCCGATTATTTGTGCTTTTCACGGCATCATGTATAGGCCTTCAGTGACACTCAACCATTCCTGAGGCTGGGCCAACAGGCAAGCCGACTCCACTGAATCGGGCTAGGGCAGAGAGCCAGGAGAACCACCTGGAGGCAGAGACACAAAGTCCACAATGTAAAAGACAAACCTCGGGTAAATGTAATTGAGCTGAGAATGTCTACCATCCATTGTCCAGCCCAGTGCAGAGCACATAGTGGGCGTTTAATAATGGATGCATGAGCGAGAAAAACGATGGAATTTAGCCTTCAGACACACTGCAACCACGCAACAGGACTAACCCGTGCATGCACTGGCAAAGACAGTCTCAAGTCTAAAACCAGTTTAAGGTGGCTGGATGCAGTGGCTCACACCTGTAATCCTAGCACTTTGGGAGGCCAAGGCAGGCAGATCACCAGGTCGGCAGTTCAAGACTAGCCTGGCCAACATGGCAAAATTCCATCTCTACTGGATATACAAAAATTACCCAGGCATGGTGGCACATGCCTGTAATCCCAGCTACTCGGAGGGGGAGGTTGCAGCAAGCCAAGATCATGTCACTGCACTCCAGCCTGGGCAACAGAGCAAGACTCTGTCTCAAAAACAAAACCAAACAAAAAACAAACAAAAACAACAATAAAACCAGTTTAAGAAGTTTAAAGTACAAGTGTTTGATTCATTTCTGCCTGTAGTTACTACATAGTGACTCTATGCAAAGCCCAGACACAGAGGCAAAGGGAAAAGCAGCATCAAACACACCCTTTGACAAGTGGTGGCACCAGGACCTTCGCCCAGGCCAAAGGCCAAAGACCCCAGCTTTTAATGAGCTCCTCAGGGACTCTGTACAATGCAAATGAGTGCTCAGATCCACATATAGGTGCCATGACTGGGTTGGCCACACACACCACAACTGCCTTTGAAAACAAAGTTAAATACATACGTGATCATCTCAGTAATGAGTTAGGCTGGGCAAAGAAGATGCTCTACAAATCGTCTCTGAAATAGACTTGCATTTGATTCCAGGCAAGTTGTCTTCTCAGATGCAAAGGGAATCAAACTCATAAAGTAGGCTCTGACATTTGCCATTCTACAAATTAGGTTGACTCTCAGATATTTTGCAGCATGAGAAATTTTTAACGTAGTCTTGCAGAAGAAAGAATCACAGATGCTCCAGCCTGAAAGGGTAAGATGTGATGGAAATCCCAACCTTGATGGGCATCTCATTAAGGCTAAGAAAAAGGATTAAAGTTTTGGAGTCAACACCACTGCCAGGGGAGCTGGTCACAATATTATCAACACTGCCTTCTCTTCTAGAGCTCCAATGAGCTTGGCTTCCTGTCTAATTCAGAAACTGGCAGTTAGCCTTGGATTTATATAATCTCTGATAACACACAATGTTTAAGAAAATATTTATACTTAGGATGTGCATCTTTAGCTATACGATTTTTAGAAAGTCTTTCATTTAAAAATATTCTGGGCCAGCCACGGTGGCTCATGCCTGTAATCCCAGCACTTTAGGAGGCCGAGGCAGGCAAATCACAAGGTTAGGAGTTCAAGACCAGCCTGGCCAACATGCTGAAACCCCATCTCTACTAAAAGTACAACAACAAAAAAATAGCCCGGCATGGTGGTGTGCACCTGTAATCCCAGCTATTCAGGAGGCTGAGGCAGGAGAACTGCTTGAGGAGGTGGAGGTTACAGTGAGCCAAGATCCTGCCACCACACTGCAGCCTGAGGGACAGCGTAAGACTTCATCTCAGAAGAAAAAAAAGCTAATAAACTTATCTACCTGAATGAACCTCCTGCTGAGCAAACTCACTGAAGTTTGAAACGGAACCTAAGGGCCAGGCACGGTGGCTCACACCTTTAATACCAGCACTTTGGGAGGCCAAGGTGGGAGGATCACTTGAGCCTGGGAAGTCGAGGCTGCAATGAGCTGTGATTGTGCCACCGCACTCCAAAGTAGATGACAGAGCAGGACCCTGTTTTTTTTTTTTTAAAAAAAAACAAAAAACAAAAAAGAAAACACCCAAGGCCGGGCACAGTGGCTCACACCTGTAATCCCAGAACTTTGGGAGGCAGAGGTGGGCAAGGTCAGGAGTTCGAGACCAACCTGGCCAATTTGGTGAAACACTGTATCTACTAAAGACACAAAAACTGGCTGGGTGTGGTGGTGCTCTCTTGTAGTCCCCAGCTACTTGGGAGGCTGAGGCAGAAGAATCACTTGAACCCAGGAGGCGGAGGTTGCAGTGGGCCAAGATCGTACCACTGCACTCCAGCCTGGGTAACAGAGTGAGACTTAGTCTCAAAACAAAACAAAACAAACCCAAAACAACAAACGAAACAAACAAAAACTGAACCTATCAACTTCTCCTCCAACAACAAACCTGACCTTCCCTCATCTCTTGGTCTTGGGCTCACCCTCTTCTCCAGCCAGTTTAGACTCTAAACTTAAGACTACCTCACCTCCCTCCCACATCTAAGCAGCTGCTACATCCTGCTCTCTTTAACTCTGCCATATCCCTCCTTACACATATCCCTCCTTTCCAGTGACCCTATCACACCACACCCCCATGTGAATTTCAGCCCTCATCACTTTGCAACCTTTCTGTTAGCATCTAGTGCCCTATCCAGTCCTTTCTCTCTATGCTTCTCTTTACCCAGGTGGCCATCTTATGCTTCCAAAAGCACGTCTCTGACATCTTTCCTAAATAAACAAACTTTGGTGGTTTCTGCAAAGGTCCAAGCTCCCTGGCTTGGCATTTGAAGGGCAACCTGATTCCCCACTTCTCCCCTGCGCTTAAGCCACATCCTAGCCTCACTACTGCTCCACATTCCTGCACAGACCTCTAGGTCCCCTGCCTTTGACACTGAGTTCATGCCAGTCCTACCAACTCTCCCCAGTTCCCACAGCTTAACACTCAACTCAAATGCCAACCTCCTCTAATCCCTTTAAGCAGGAACAACCTCCCCCTTCTCTAATGCCCACAGTACTGTACCTTTCTTGTGCCACTATCACTTTCACCATTCATTATGGAGCTAATGATTCCCCTACAGACCAGAGGAGGGACCATATTATGGTTCTATCTTTAAAGCCCTTTATCTGCCTCTAATTAAAAGACTTACATGTGGCCAGCACTCAACAAATAGTAGTTGATGAATAAGTGAAAGACCACACTCATGAGACAAAGCCAGCCGATCTGTTTCCTAGACCAATTGTAATCAGCACACTAGGTAAGTATGCATGGAAAGAATGGTAGAGAGGCAGCTCTGGCAAGAGAGAAGAGATGACTGCTGGCCCTATATCAAGGAAGGGGAGAGGAAAACTAAGAAGCAGCCAAGGCAGCAGTAGAGAGGGAGTGCAACAACAGAGGTGGCGGTGAACCCAAAGCCTGAAGAATGGGTCAGCTTCCTGCAGGCGAGAGAGGAGAATCCACTTGATAAACCTTCCTGTCATCAAAGGTTGGGGGGCAAGGGCCTTTGACAACTGCAAGAGAAGATTTTCGTCATTTAGAAAATTCATTTTGTGAAACAGATCATTTCTCAATGATGGCAAGTTAATGAGGCATCCTGAATCTACCCTTAAACTCAGTCCTTGGATGGGTATAACTAAACTCCAGACACTAAAAGAAGTATCAGAATGACAAAAGCCAGAAGACCAAAAAGATATACAGACTTTTTTTTTCTCCATAATAAAGGAGGCTTATTTAAGCTAGTACCTTAAAAAAATAGATAAGGGGTGGCCATCAGACAGGTTTTGGATAAATCCCTTTCATTATTAATTGACTGAAAATATAAACAACATGATAAGTAAGTTTGACTCCACATATTTAACATTCTAAATCCAACAATGAGCAAATCCGCATTCTTCACAGCCGCACACAAAACATTTATGCAAAATAACCACATACCACTCCACAATGAAAGTCTCTACAAATTTCAAAGATGTGTATCTTTCAAAACCTTTGAACTCTTAGAGATTTAAGTCTATAGCCTGTGAGAATATATCCTAAGGGAGAAAACACTTTCAGCTTTAAAATAATGATCAACAAGAATATAAATTTCACTGACTCTGCCTAACCAACAGGCCAACATTTGGTCACAATATAATTAATTTCACCCTTAATGTTACTGTTGAAAGTATTTAAATGCTCAGGCACTGACTCCAACCCACACATTCCTCCCTGATCCCACATTCCGAGTAGATCAGGTATTTTCACACTTGGTTCATCTTCAGTGAAGACTGTAATTAAATCTTTAATTTGAAAAAAAAGAGTGGAAGTCCAGCACTCACTGCATTATTGGCTGCCCTGGAAGCTCAGGGCAAAGAGCAGTCAAATAACAAATGGCGACCTCGGCTCCTTCAAGCATAAGTAATCTGCTAATTTCAGAAACTACCAGCTCATCTCAAAAGTGACCAATTTACATGTAAAAATGCTTTCAGCGGTTAGGTGCAAGCTTCCCGGGAATCGGAAATGTTATTTCAATTGCACAAACTCTCAGGTTTATGGGCTGCCTGGCCTTTTGATTACACCATCATTTTAAAAGTCTAAGTTTTAGAACATGTTTTATTTCATGTCCAAGATGTTGGAAGAGGCCTCTTTGGGAGCCAAGTACTCTCAGGAACACAATGACTACTGTTAGTCCTTTTTATTTCTTAATCTGTCTCTGCAACTAGCTAAAACTCAAGCATAAAAGAAGGTAGTATGGTGCTAATTTTGTTACTTAATTCACAGACTGTTTACTGAGCATCTGCTGTGTCCAGCACTGTTCTAGATTCAGGGGATATGGCTGTGAATACAACAAGGCTCTGTTCTCAGAAGAAAAACACCTGTAATCAGACACACCTGGGATTACATTCTGGCTGGCTCACTTACTAGTTATGTGACCCTGGGCAATCATTTAACAGCTCTGAGTCTCAATTCCTCATCTACTAAACGAAAACAACGATGTTAAAGGCTGCTGTGATTTAAAAAGAAAATATAGCATGGCAAGCTCCTTAGCTCAAAACAGGCATTGAATAAAGACCGGCCCCCTCCCTTCCCGTAAGAAGAGAGCAGATAATCAGCAAGTGCTTCAAACTGGCACCAGGGACCACCTGAAACAGAATCAGAAGAAGGTGACATTTTTTCTCTATTATCTGTTTGCCTGGTCCTCTGCATCTTCCTCACATCTGTGCTTTTTTGTTCTTAGGTATCCTGTGCCCTCTGGTCCACTCCCAGGGTCTCCTCTCTGCCAAATTACAACTTATACCCTCCTTCAGTCTGCTCCAGGACAGTTCTATTCTTGGAGTATACTGCTTGGAGCTCTTCAAAGAAAAGCATCCAGTTAAACTAATTCACCCAAGAGGTACACGCAAGCTTCACACTGCCAACCCTCTTGTTGATATTTTCATTTTAAAGAGGAAGCTCTAGATATTGCAGAGATGTCATCTTTGGGGACAGGGTAAATTGCTAAAGTGTCATCTCTACCATTCAGTATAGAGAATGCACTGCTAGGTAAGTGGATAAATCAAGTTTCATTTTTACTACATCGAGTTTTCATAATTTACAGGAAAGACACATTCTTGCTGATCAAGGTTACTGTCCATGTCTGGTCTGTGTTTCCAGCTTACCAGAGGCTCAGCCTTTCAAAGTGATTTACCAATGAGCTAATCTCAAAATCAACATCAGTTTCTCTTTAACTCTGCCTTCCAGGAGCTTAACTGGAATGCAGTCCTTGCAGCCAAACAGAAATGATTGGTATTTAAAGAAAAATATATATGAAAAGAAATTTATTTTTCTGCTAGCAGTTAACACTCATGTTGTCTAGTGCTTCAGTGAGGCTCTAGGATTTAATTATTTGTCAGAAATTTTAATAAAATGAACTTTTAGTTTTTTCCATTAGGAAATATTACTAGTTGTAATACTGAATCAAATAAAATGGAGAGAAAAGGCAAAGACACAAATATTAGCATTAGCTAACTAATATGCCTGGTAGTAAGGGGGATATACTTTCTATAATCCTAAACCAAGGTCATCCATTTATTTAAAAAGCACTTACAACTTTCTATATCAAAACAACTATGAAACAATAAAGGATGAAACATTTTTGTAATAAAAGTGATAGAGACAGAAAGTACGGATAAAAGGAAATCCAAGAAAACAGAGTCACTGCTTGAAACACTGCTTTTAACTTGAACTGTAGGAGTGAGCTGCTTTCTTTAATGAGTGAGGGCTAGGAGATGCTGGGGAAATGAAACGGGAATTCTTAGGAAGGCTCATCTACCAGCCTAAGGCAGGAGCTGGTAAATGCTGACTTGAGGAAGCAGGGTTGTGAAATGCAGCTCAGCCCACATTATTTATTAGCATAATTATTAATAATAATTACTATCATTCCTTGAGCCCCTATCATGTTCCAGGTATTGTACTTTATCATCTTCACAAAAACCCTTTGGGAAGGTGGATATAACGTTCTTACTTGACAGATTTTAAAAACAGACTCAGAGAGGGTGATTAACATGCCCAAGCTCACAGAACTGTGAGCCATAACTTGAGTATCAGAGCCAGAATTTGTACTCAGGACCTGAATCCAGGACTGTCCACAAGAGGCCACAGTGCATCACAACATGCTTGCTGGTCGTATTCCTCACGCTGCCTCCTGCTGACCCAGAGAGCCCTCTGCAGTGAGCTTGCCTCTTCTTCACATCCCAAGTTTGTTGCCCAAGTACCTCTTTAGATAGTCATGATTTTGCTGCAAAAAGACAGCTTTCAAGTCTAAGGCATAAACTGAGTTACAGCCTTGGCCTTCCAAAAATGAACTGAACAAGGAAATATCCAAGAGACCCAATTCCCACATCTTTCAATCTGCTTTCCAAGCAGAAGACACTTCTGCAATAAAGCTACTATATGATCCAAGAATGCTACTTCTGAGTGTATATCCAAAGAACTGAAATTGGGATCTTGAAAAGATAGCTGCACACCCATATTTACTGCAGCACTAGTCACAGTACCCAAGGAAGGCATGGAAGCAACCTACGTGTCCACTGATGGACAGATGAATATGGACAATGTGCTATATGCATACAATGGAATACTGTTCAGCTTTAAAAAGAAGGAAATCTTGCCATTTGCAACATGAATGAACCTGGAGGACACTGTGCTAAGTGAAATAAACCAGACTTGGAAGGACAAGTACTACATGATTTCCAGTTATATGAGAAATGTAAAATAGTCAAACTCATAGAAGCAGAGTAGAATGGTGGCTACCAGCGGCTGAGGGAAAGGGAAAACAGGCAAGTGCTTAAAGGGCACAAAGTCTCTGCCAGGTGCGCTGTCTCATGTCTGTAATCCCAGCACTTTGGGAGGCCAAGGGAGGCAGATCAAGAGGTCAGCAGTTTTAGACCAGCCTGGCCAATACGGTGAAACCCCATCTCTACTAAAAATACAAAAAAAAACCTAGCCGGGCACTTGTAGTCCCAGCTACTCAGGGGGCTGAGGCAGGAGAATCTACTAAATCCAGGAGGCGGACATTGCAGTGGCCTGAGATTGCTCCACTGCACTCCAGCCTGGGCAACAGAGGGAAGATCTCTTCTCAAAAAAAAAAAAAAAAGGGTGGGGGGGGGTTACAAAGTTTCAATTACACAAGATAAATCCTAGAAATCTGTACAGTTTGGTGTCTGCAATTAACAATACTGTATTTACTCACCAAGTTGTATACATTAAATAAGAACAGCTTTCCATATTGTCAATCATACTTAATAAAAGTGTTTTGTGGGGTTCTCCCCTGACCCCCCGAGAGAGGGTCTTGCTCTCCCAGGCTTGCAGTTTCAAACTCCTGGACTCAAGCGAGATCCTCCTGCCTCAACCTCCCAAGTAGCTAGGACTGCAGGCATATACGTCACCATGCTGCCTAATTATTTTATTCTTTTGTAGAGAAAGGCTTTGTTACCCAGGCTGGTCTTAAACTCCTGGCCTCAAGGGATTACAGGTGTGAGCCACTGCACCTGGCAAGTGTTTATTTGTTTGTTTGAGACAAAGTCTCACTCTGTCGCTCAGGCTGGAGTGCAGTGGCGTGATCTCGGCTCAGTGCAACGTCCACCTCCCAGGTTAAAGTGATTCTCCTGCCTCAGCCTCCTGAGTAACTGGAACTACAAGCACCTACCACCATGCCCGACTAATTTTTTTTGTATTTTTTAATAGAGACAGGGTTTCACCATTTTGACCAGGCTTGTTTCGAACTCCTGACCTCAAGTGATCCGCCCACTTCGGCCTCCTAAAGTGCTAGGATTACAGACATGAGCCACCGCGCCTGGCCTATTTTGTTTTTAAAGGGAGAGACTTTAAGGGCCCACCGTGTGATTTGGTGGAGTAAAGTGTTGGATGGCCACTCATTTGTTTGCTGCCTAGCAAATTCTGAGTGTTTCAGTAAACACAGGGTAAGTTGCTTGGTAAAATTCCAGGTTTTCTTTTAAATCAACCTCTTGCTGCAGAGCCTTCTGGGTCCCAAGACAGTAGAGCACAGAGGAGAGATGGTGTGTCCTGGGCCAGTGGAGAAGACTTCCAACAGGCCGTGGAGAGGACGTTAGGGCATCTTCTGGTAGAGTCTGAAATGGAATCGTAGGGTCTGGGAATTTGAGGTACCAGACACCCAGATGTCAAAGAGTTCTCAAGAAATCTTATTTTTCCCAGTAGTTTCATGTCCCTGTGGAGAGGAGAGGAGAAAAAAGAGGCCAAATAATCTCCCTAATATAAAAGCTTTGCTTTTCCCTTCATCTGATTTAAGATAATGATGAGAAAAACTATTCATTAAAGCACACTTTCAACAGAGGGGAGGAGGGTGGGCCTGAGCAAGCAGGGGATGGTTTACAACCAAGGCAGGCTCCGCCCCACAGGTCTCAAGCTCCCCACTGTGTTCCCAAAGCACATAGCAGCAGCGCACAGAAGGCCCACATTCTGTGCAAATCCATACAGGTGTGTTTTCAGAGTAGATAAGTAATTACCCAATTCCACCTCATGTGACCTTCCGTGAAGTCAGGGTGGAGAAAATGAAAAATGAACTGATTCACCCCAGCAAGCTCCAGCGCCTCCCGGTCAGCAGCAGCAAGGGCTCCTGGAACATCTAACAGCAACACCGCATGGCTGACCCCAGGCCCACTGCTGGGAGAAATCTATTCATCAAAGAAGCTAACATAGAGTCCAGCTCTGGCTAAAATCTATAACTCCAGCGACAGGAAATGGTTAGTAGTACAATAATAAAACTTGACTTCAGACAGTATGTGTCTTGAAGGGCTATGCCATCCCCTTATCGTCTCTGGGAACTCAGTTTCCACATCTAAAGTAAAGGGATTGGTTGGGAGGCGGAGGCTGCAGTGAGCCGAGATCGCACCACTGCATACCAGCCTGGGTAGCAGAGTGAGACTCCGTCTCAAAAAAATAAAATAAAAATAAAGTGAAGAGGTTGAGCTCTGTGACCTCTATTTCTCTTCCAGAATTTAAATTCTATCACTTTGTTATGATTTCTCCAATCTCCATTTCTTTTAATCTCTAAAGGTTTGGGGCCTGCTCAAAGTCAGAATAAATGGAGTACAAAACAAGAGTGGATAATTCAGCACTGAGTGATTACTTCTGAAGCAAGAAATTATGAGCTTTCCTTCCTTAATAGAGACATTAACATTTTCTGTCAAAATGCACCAGGCCAGGGGTGTTCAACCTTTTGGCTTCCCTGGGCCACACTGGAAGAATAATAATTGTCTTGGGCCACACATAAAATGCACTAACACTAACAACAGCAATGAGCGTTTAAAAAAATCGCAAAATGATCTTATAATGTTTTAAGAAAGTTTACAAATTTGTGTTGGGCCACATTCAAAGCCATTCTGGGCCACATGTGGTCGTGGTCCCATAGGCTGAACTAGCTTGGACTAGGCTCTTTCCATTTACTGGAATTCAGCCACTAATTAGGGTTACATTCCTCCATCCTTCGGCTGCTATAGACGAGTTGCTTCAAGTGACAAAATGACAGCCTCTGCCTCATAATAAACTGCCAATCATGTAACTGGTCAAAATCAAATCATTAGCTAATTCTGCATAATGAATTTCCTAACATTATTGGCTTTTTGGTATCTTGATGGGCACAGTCTATGAATCCGGTCCTTGCACTGTCAGGCACTGCTCTTTTATGTGAATCTCTACTACTGCCAGCGTAACCTTGCAGACCTGGACACACACACCCAATGGCACAGAAAGGACATATCCCCCAACTTTTCCTACCAGGGAGACAGAACATTTTTTAGCCCAGTTGGAAACACAATTTTCCCCACACCCTGTCAACAAAAGAGTAGGGTGGAATTGCCTTCTGCTTTCCGGTTTTATTTTGGGGAGATTGCCTAGTAATGAGAAAGCAGCTACAAGGAAGGAAAGTCGCGAGGCTCTTTACCAGCACCTCTGTTTGTACAAGAGCCAGCGTTTTTATGTGGAGATTGATTGTGAGGTGGCTGTTAGGCAGAGATGAACTATGCCGGGGCTTGTCTTATGACCTGTGACCCACTCTTGTTCTTTGCTTGCAGGGGGAGGAGAGAGCCATGGTAGATGAAATGGTCCAGTTACCTGGCACTTCAGGCCCTGCACAGATGTTAGATGGTTCCCTTACCACTCTGGTTCTGATGGAAATGGAAATAAAAACCACTACTAGACTCCATATCGCATCCACCTGATAGTCAAAAATGTACATGTTGGATAATACTGAATTGCTAGGAATACACTGCTGCTAGGAATGTAACTGGCTGCAGCCAGTCTTGGCGTTAATTTGGCAGTATTTAATATATCTTTACTTGCAGGCTTTCATCTCCCCAGAAAAACACCAGCACAATTGTAAAAGGAGAGGGTAGCATTTGTTTGTCACATCAAAAATAAGGAAAATAACATGACTGCCAATAAATAAGGAAATTAATAAACCATGATCCATCCATCCAATCTGTGGAATAGTACATGCCAATTAAGAATAATAAAGTAGACCTACATGTACTAAACATGTAAGATCTCTAAGACCAAGTGTTGATTGAAAAAAGGAAAGCACGGAGGAACAATACATTACTACGACACCCCTTACGTTAAAAAGCCAAGCAAACCGCATTTCTATAGAAACACATATGTGTGTAATTTCATAGCAAAAGGTCTATAATGACACACATCAAGAGTTTAGTTCTTGAGGCAAGTGTCAGAATAAATAAAATGAGGGAAAAGTAGGCCATAACACAGTACTATGCCAAGATTACAACTGGCAAAAAAAAAAAAAAAAAAGTGTGTATTTTTTTAAAGTAACTCGTCAGAAACTACAGAGAATAAAAACAGCAGTGTTCTCTTCATTTAAGAAAAAAATAAAGCTGTCTTAACTATACATTGAGAAGCACATTCTGAAAAACCAGTTTTCCAGTTATTTCTGCCTGCTCTTTTAAATCTCTGATTTTAAAGGTATTTGTTACATGAATAAAAGTACAAAAGATAGCAGTGTAGCAAGTTTCATCTTGATGAAAGCATTTAATGGCTGATTGCAAGTTATTATGAAAGACAAAAACAGGCCAGGTGGGGTGGCTCACTTTTGTAATCCCAGCACTTTGGGAGGCCGAGGCCAGTGGATTACCTGAGGTCGTGAGTTCAAGAACACCCTGGCAAACATGGTGAAATCCTGTCTCTACTAAAAATACAAAATAATTAGTTGGGCATGGTGGTGGCAACCTGTAATCCCAAGTACTCGGGAGGCTGACACAGGAGAATCACTTGAACTTGGAAAGCGGAGGTTGCAGTGAGCCAAGATTGAGCCACTGTACTCCAGCCTGGGCAACAGAGAAGACTCTGTCTTAAAAAAAAAAAAAGACAGACAAAAACATTACAGTCTATCTAGCTACATTGTTAAGATGAAGCACTTTATTTTCATTTTTGAAAATGCTATTTTGCAAAAGACCTAATTTGTTAATAAAACTTGCAGTAGATTTCATCATTATTGTCAATGTGTTTTTACACAGGTCTTCTAACCAACAGCAGTCTGGACAATTCCCTAAATTAAGTCAGTTGTTTGGGGGACGTGCACTTTAGGCAACTAGATTTACTAAATTATCCTGTTAAATTCCTAAGTGGTCACGTACCTTCCCAAAGCAAATAACTAACAGAACTAAAATATAGTATGTTTGAAACACCATAGAATAGTAATATTTTATGACAACATAGCCTTTTATTATAAGCATGTGATATCATAATGGGTGCACAAATCGAGTATTTGGAATAAAACACAGTTTAAAGCACTTCAAAAACCAAGAATCAGGCATGGTTCCATTTACCCAAAAGAGGTTGTTACTTATAAACGAGGGCAACAGATTCTGTTCTCAAAATGTGCCTGCCACCCAAGGACCAAAACATCTGAAATTCTACCATTAAATATCCATTTCTTCAGAATAAATGCAGATCTCCTTTTAAAATGCAAATAATCAGGAGGACTAAGGCACAAAATCAATTTTATTTTACCATGTTGTTTATCAAATCGTTTTCTCTCAAAGGAGGGAGGGGCAAGAGGGGAGTGAGCTGCTGAAAGTAAGAAAAAATTGTATATGTGTTTATGCACTTATTGTGTGAGGATGCTGGAGGGGAAATTACAAAAGTCCAATCCCACGAAGCATACTGTTTCCTGGAATTACTCTTGACTGTAATCTTTCCACTGCAATCTTTCAGAAAAAACTGTGGCAGTTTCAAAATTAGGAACAGATAATAATTAAGAAGATCATGGAATTCCTGGACAACCAGTGAAGGTAACTATAAATTAGTGAACACTACTCATGTGCCAGATGCAGTGTTAAGCCCTTTACAAACACTATTTCACTTAATCCACACAAAAACTAAATGAAATGTATCCTATCATCTCCAACTTACAGTCAGGAAGACTAAGGTTCAGAGAGGGAAAGAAATTTGCCCAAGTCACGTTGCCCGAGGCCATATGGTTACTTAGGGACAACTCAGGTCTGAGAGACCCCAGACACAGTACTCCTAACCATTATGCAATGCTGCCCCACTCCAACAAATACAAGGGAAAAGAATCTGGCCACACATGAGTGCTTAAGCCCAAAAGCCAACCACATACTCTGAAAGATACCTTTAAACTCATCTTTTCTTTAAATCCATGTATTTTGGTTAAGAAAGATAAAAATAACTTCTTTCCCATAGTGCTTTTTTGGCTTTTCATACAAAAATAAATCCTCTCTAGAATGGGGTACTTCATCAGTAAACTGGAATCTGCTGGCAGATCTTTAACACGTTATTTCCAACAATCCTCTCTGACCCCTTGCTCCTAGCAGGAGAAGTCCATCTTGCTATGGACCACATATATATCCTCACCATCCCCATGACCTTCAGACTTTAAGGAAATAAACATAATTATCAGCACCCCAAATCTAGGACATATGTGTTAGAAAACTGTATTACTTTCATAGAAAACATTTGGGTAAATGTACTGTCATGTGTGAATTCCAGTGACATGCCTGTTTATAATAGTATCCTAGATGCCCCTGGTGCCAACTCTCATTCGACAGCCAACATCTCTGTGAAAGCATCACCTCACCTCCCTGTAACAGCAACCTGCATGGAGAGTAGACCACAGGCTACGTCCTGCCCCAGGACTCCTGTTCCTGTCTTTCAAGTAGGCAGATGAAACTCAGAAGTGAGGGGATTCAACACATCATTGAAAGATAAGAGCCGATGGGAAGGTAAATACTCTGTTTTATCCTCAGATAAATGATTTTGGGAGGTTCTCTAGGAGCTCTGCAGAAAGCCCCAAATCTAACACCTGTTGCCTTCACAACTTTATGTTGGCTTTTCTTCCTCCCCCTGATCCTCACTCTTACTCCTTGGAATAACAACCTGATATGCCATCAAAACACAAATCCTCGTTGTCTTTGGTTCTGCTTTTATGCGAAACCCAAAGTAAGACACAGATATTCTGGATACTTCACCAAGCAGCATCATATAGGGTTGGGGGGAGGGGTAAACAGAGGCTTAAAGTCAGATCTGGGTTTTAATTCCTGCTCTGCCATTTATTTGCAACATTCCTTAAGGGAGTAATTCTTTGAGGCAGTTGGCGCAAATAACACCCAATGTTTTTTGTGAGGATTGAAAAATAGAAATAAAGAATTTCAAAAGTCTCTTTAGAAACTTAAATTATATCAACCAAAATTTACACATGCACAAATAAACCCATGATATTGCTATGAAATGACCAATAAAACCAAGAAACGTCTGGAAAATCTATGAACACAAGAAAATGAACACACCAAAGAAAAGCAATAAACATGAGATGTACCTCCAGAACCACAGGTATAATGTTTTTAAAAATTTAAGAGATCACCATGGCAATTTTATATCAAGTTTGAAATGAAAAACAGGCCAGGCACAATGCCTAACATCTGTAATCCCAACACTTTGGGAGGCCAAAGCAGGTGGATCACTTGAGCTCATCAGGACTTTGAGACCAGCGTGGGCAATGTGGCAAAACCCTGTCACTACAAAAAATATAAAAAGTAGCTGGGTGTGGTGGCACGCACCTGTAGTCTCAGCTACTCAGAAGGCTGGGGCAGGAGGTTAACTAAACCTGAGAGGTTGGAGTTGCAGCGAGCCGTGATCACACCACTTCACTCCAGCCTGCGTGACACAGAGACTCTGTCTTAAATGAAAAGAAAAAAAAGGACAGGAACGGTGGCTCATGCCTGTAATCCCAACACTTTGGGAGGCCAAGGCAGGCAGATCACGAGGTCAGGAGATTGAGACCATCCTGGCTAACACAGTGAAACCTCATCTCTACTAAAAATACAAAAATTAGCTAGGCATGGTGGGAACTGCCTATAGCCCCAGCTACTCAGGAGGCTGAGGCAGGAGAATCGCTTGAACCCAGAAGACAGAGGTTGCAGTGAGCCGAGACTGTGCCATTGTACTCCAGCCTAGGCAACAGAGTGAGACTCCGTCAAAAAAATAAAAATAAATTTAAAAAAAGGAAAAAGAAAACTGCTATTTCTCTTTAAAGAATGACAAATTGCCAAAACTGAGGAAGAAAGCTGTTTTTAAAAGATTATCATAAAAGAAACTTCTAAGTTAATCAAAAGATTTACTCCCCCATCTCCAAAAGGACTCAGGCCTAGATGATCATGGGCAATTTTATTCAAATACCAAGATGTGGTTGTTCCTGTGTCACTTAAAATGCCTCAGAGAATAAAGGAAGATGAATGGCTTCTGTTTTGTGCTATATGTTCATTATAACCATGATATAACAACATTATAAGGATACCACAAACTAGGATAGAAAGCCAAGCTCATTTCTGGATCTAAGTCCGAAAGTCCTAAATAAATACAAGCAACCTGAATCCAGCAATGTACTAAAAGGATAATGCCTCATAACCAGGTAAGATTTATTCCAGGAATATAAGAACCATTCCACATTGGGAAATTCATTAATGTGGTTTACTACATCAATAAAGAGAAAAACAATGTGATCATTTTGATACATGCAAAAAAGATACTTGATATCAAAATCTTTTTTTGCATTTTGAAACATGCAAAGAAAATATAATGTCCGTACTTTCTTCTTTTCTTACTATTTTTTTTGGTGGTAAAATACATGTAAACATAAAATTTACCATCCTAACCATTTTTTTAAGGGTACAGTTCAATAGCAATGAAGTTCATTCAGGCTGATGTGTAACCACCACCACCCTCCATCTCCAGAACTTTTTATGTTCTCAAGCTGTCTGTACCCATAAAACAGTAACTCTCCATTCTCTCCTCCCCTCAACACCCAGCAACCACTACTCCACTTTCTCTATGTTTTGACTACTCTAAGTACTTTACGTATGTGGTATCACATAATATTTGTCTTCCTGTGAATGACATAGGTAACTTAGCATAATGTCCTCAAGGTTCACTCACGTTGTAACAAGTGTCAGATTTTCCTTCCTATAATATTCCATTGTGTGTGTGTGTGCGCGCACACATGCGCCACACTGTCTTTGTCCACTATCCGTTGATGGACACTTGGGTTAACTCCCATTTTATATTGTGAATAATGATGCTGTGAACATGAGCGTACAAATATCTCTCTGGACCCTGCTTTCAATTCTTTGGGGTATATATCAAGAAGTGGAATTGCTGGATCATATGGTAATTCAGGTTCATATTTTGAGGACCCACCATACTGTTTGCATAAAGGCTAACACTTTGCATTCCCACCAACAGTGCCCAAAGATTCCAATTATTCCACATCATTGTCAACATTTGTCTTTTTTTTATAGTAGCCATCCTAATGTGTATGAGGCAGTATCTCATTGACATTCCTTTTTGCATTCCCTAATGATTAGACATTGAGCATCCTTTCATATGCTTATTAGCCGTTAGTATATCTTCTTTGGAGAAATGTCTATTCAAGTCCTTTGGCCATTTTTGAAATGGATTGTTTTGCTGTTGCTGAGTTTTAGCAAATCTCTGTATATTTTGGATATTAACCCTTATCAGACATATGATTTGCAAATATTTTCTCCCATTCTGAAGGTTGTGCCTCTTAACTCTGTTGAATAGTGTCTTCTGATGTACAAATTTTAAAATTTTTCATCAAGTCCAATTTTTTTCCCTTTTGCTACCTGAGCCTTTAATGTCATATACAAGAATTCACTGCCAAATCCAATGTCGTGAAGGTTTTACTCTGTTTTCTTCTAAGACTTCCATAATTTTAGGTCGTTCATTTATGTCTTTGATCCACTTTGAGTTGATTTTTGTGTATGGCATAAGGTAAGGGTCCAACTTCATTGTTTTGCATGTGGATTGCCAGTTTTCCTAGCTCATTTGTTGAGGAGAATGTTCTCTATTTAAGGTTCTTAGCACTTCTGTCAAAAATCATTTGACCATACATGTGAGAGTTATTTCTGGGGTCTCTATCATAGTCCACTGGTCTCTATGTCTATCTTTCTGCCACTATAATGTTCACACTTGTAGGTATTAATGACTATTATTATAATATATACAGAGGAGGGAAGGGGAAAATACGTAGTATCTATATGAAAGAAATTATAAAACTTCACTACAAAATTTCTAGTTTTATTCTGTGTATTTCTACATTATTTGACTTTCCTCCCAATGAGCTAATATCGCTTTTGGTAAAAATGATAAAAATAACCTTGTATGAAGTACTAAAATAGAAGGTAAGCAGAGAATAATGCAAAGCCCTCTTTATGTAGTTGTGGTCTGCATTAAGTGTCAATAAAGAAATAATAAAGTCCAGGGAACAAATGAAGAGAAAGAATATACAATAGAGAACAGGACAAAGTGTGTTCAGCATGTGTGGGGAAGTTTCATATTTCAAAACAAGACTGGCCACGGTAAATTAACTCTGTTTTTGTCATTCATTTCAAAAAATATCCTGACATAGGAGTTTTGGAGACAGCTAATTAAAGAAGAGGACTTGGTGAATGAGGGAAGTTAGGAGTACTGGGTAGGGAGTTAAGATTGTTCCCAGCACATGGTGCAATTTGGGAGTTAAGTGCAACAGGAATGAGCAGACAGTTAAAAGGAGGTCCTTAGTGGCCTGGTAAGTTGTCTCTACAGCAGAGGGTGGCCACTGTGATCAAAGCATCTTGAAAGGAAGAAGGTGAACTATCTAGGATAGACGGAAGATGAGCAGGGCTAGATCAGGATCCACTAAACCATGTAAACGAAGAGGATTCTTAGGGGAAAAGAATGCATATGGCATAAATGGGTGTCACTGGTACCTTTGAGGTAGTCCTAGAAAGCTATGGAGTGGGGCAACCCAACCTAACCAGTGAAGGCAGGCGTGGGTTACAAGATTACCCAGTAGTTGACAATTCCACCACTCACTTCTTCATAGATTAATGATTACCTTAAAGAGTTCAGTAAACAAGGAAATAAGGCTATTAGTGTTCAACATGATCAAGGCCGTACGTGAACAACCCACAGCTAATGTCACATTCTATGGTGAAAGAATAATGCTCCAAAATCAGGAACCAAACAAGGATGCCCACTTTTGCCCCCTCCATTCAATATAAAACTGTAAATTCTAGTCAGAGCAAATGGGCTAGAAATAAAAAACATCCAAATTGGAAAGAGAGAAGTACAATTATCTTTGTTCACAGAGGATGTAAACTTATTGTAGAAAATACTAGAGAATCCACACACACAAAAATTGATAGAGCTAATAAATTCAGCAAAGTTGCAGGACATAGAATCAACACACAAAAATCAGCTGTATTTCTATACACTAGCAACAAAAAAATTAAGAAATTCTATTTACAATACCACCAAAAATAATACTCAGAAATAAATTTAACCAGGGAAGTGACAGGCACAGAAAACTATTAAAAATTGCTTAAAGAAACTTTTAGATACCTAAATAAATAGAAAGACATCCCATGTTCATGGACTGGAAGACTTAATATTGTTAAGATGACAAAAGTACCCAAAACGATCTGCAGATTTAACTGAATTTCTATTAAAATCTCAAAATCTGTTTTTTGCAGAAATAGAAAAGCACATTGTAAAATTAATATGGAATTCCAAGGCACATCAAATAACCACAATACCTTGGAAAGAAAGAACGAAGTTGAAAGGATCAGATTTCCTGATTTCAAAACTCACTACAAAAGCTGCAATATAAACCCTCAAATATACAGTCATCCAATTTTTGACAAGTGTGCTAAGACCACTCACTGGGAAAAGGAGTCTTCAATAAATAATGTTGGGAAAACAGGATGTCCACATACCAAAGAATGGAGTTAGATCCTTGCCTTACATTATATACAAACATCAACTTAAAATTAAAGATCTTAAGAACTAAAACTGTAACTATAAAACTTTTCAAAAAAAACCCCAAAAGTAAATATTTATAACCTTGGATTTGACAATGGTTTCTTAAATATGACACCAAAAGCACAGGCAACAAAAGAAAAAGTACATCACTTGGACTTTATCAAAGTAAAAAAAAATTTGTGCAAAAGACACTAAAAAGAGAGTAAACAGACAACCCACAGAATGGGGAAAAATACTTGGAAATCATAGCTTATAAAGGATTTATATCCAGAATATAATAAGGAACTCCTACAACAACAAAAATCAAAAACCCAAACAACCCAATTTAAAAATGGGCAAATGACTGGAATAGGCTTTTCTCCAAAGACAATATATAATTGACCAAGAAGGACATGAAAAAAGTGCCCAACACCATTAGTCATAAGTGGAATGCAAATCAAACCCACCATCAGATTCTACTTTATACCCATTAGAAAGGCTATTATCAAAGAAATGGAAAATAACAAGAGTTGGGAAGGATGTGGAAAAACTGGAGCCATGATGCACCGCTGACTGAAATGTAAAATCATGCTGACACTGTGGAAACCAGTTTGGCAGTTCTGCAAAAATTTAGCCATAAAATTACCATATAACACAGCAATGCTACTCCGAGGTATATATCCAGAAGAACTGAAAGCAGGCATCAAAGAGATATATACACACCAAAGTTCACAGAAGCATTATTTCACAATAGCCAAAGGGTGGAAACTCAAGTCCCCATCAACAGAAGAATAGATAAATGAAAGAAGTCATACATATACAATGCAATATTATTCAGCCATAAAAAGGAATGAGGTTCTGACAGATGCCACAACGTGGATGAACCCTGAAAACACTGTGCTTAGTGGAATAAGCCAGATACAAAAGGACAAGTATGGCAACATTCCATTTATATAAGGTATCTGAAATAGGCAAATTCGCAAAGACGGAAAGGAGAATAGAGATTACCAGGGGCAGAAGGAAATGGAAAATGGGAAGTTATTGCTTAAGAGGTAAAGACTTTTTGTTCTGAATAATAAAAAAAAAGTTCTGCAAATAGATAGTGGTGATGGCCATACAAGATTGTGAATCCATTTAACACTACTGAATTGTATACTTAAAAAATGTTAAAATGGCAAATCTTAACATTTCATGTTACATATATTTAACACATTAAGGAAAAAAAATGTAATAAGAAAAGATTATTAGGGCTTCCTTGAAGAATGCTTTTTTTTTTTTTGAGATGGAGTCTTGCTCTGTTGCCCAGGCTGGAGCGCAATGTGGCGTCATCTCAGCTCACTGCAACCTCCGCCTCCCGGATTCAAGCAATTCTCCTGCCTCGCCCTCTCAAGTAGCTGGGATTACAGGCACCTGCCACCATGCCCAGCTAATTTTTTGTATTTTTAGTAGAGACGGGGTTTTGCCATGTTGGCCAGGCTGGTCTTGAACTC
>CAUYLG010056880.1:0-49560 GCA_963573385.1 Cacajao melanocephalus | reverse complement strand
AAAAAAAAACTAACAACAAAAACAAACAAAACGTCTCATTTGACTGAAGATAAATTTCAGAGTAGTTAGATGACCTGTCCAGGGTTGCACAATTAATGCCAGAATCTTAAGTAAGATACAAGTCTCCTAGCTTCCAAGTGTGCGTTTTCTTTCATGTGCTATACCACTCATTATTTATCTGTCTCCCTAACCACTTGAAGCAGTCTCCCTAACTCTCTCTGCCTCTACAATGTGCCCCCTTTGGGACAATTAGAGAAATAATTCTGGACTATGTAGACCATGTAGAGCTACTGATCTAACAATGGATGAGACATTATTTCAAACAATTACTGCACTAACATTCACTTACAGGTGGAGAGTAGAGGAATAATATAAAAGGAAATTCTGTACACAACGAGAGAAGCACAAGAGGAAATATTCTCCTCTTTTGTATCTGTTATTTTATTACTGTTATTTTATTCTGTTAAGTCCATATATTATATAAAACATAACAGGAAAAATGAACAAATGTATAAAATAAATTGAGGTGTTTGGATGGAAAAAAATACAAGAGCTTTGCCTTCATGTCTATAGAGCTCTTAATATATTGTTGATCTTGCATGTTAGATATCAAATAAAGATATCTAGCTCGACACAAAAGTTGGTAGCTGCAAGGTGAAGCTGTATTAGTGTGATGATGGGCCAGGAAATGTATATTTTCTAAATTTTATCCTTAAATATTGGCTATAACAAATACTGGTATAGCAAAATGCAAGCTTTTATTAGACAGCAAAAGGGAAACGAGTGAATGAATGCAACTTACCTCCAAGTCCTCTTAAAGGAGGTAAAAAAAAAATAAATACTGTGTTTTACCAGTGCTCCCCCCAAAGCATTATTCTAAGCATGCAGGAGGGTATAGTAAGCAGCTACAATAATAAGATCCAACCCAGAGGTAGGTTCAAGGCCAAGAGTAGGAGAGTGGCTGAGGAAATCCTCCTCGGGCCAGTACCATTTCATAGAATGCCCATTTGTGCTGGGGGATGAGTCTATGGCCTATTTTCTTCTCATTCAAAAGGACATTCCCAATTTTGACCTTGCTGAAAAAGAGGCATTTTTGTACCTGCTATTAAGAACAGCTAGGATATAGGATAAGGCTGGGACAAAATTATTTAGCAAGCACATGCTAGCTATTCTAGTTTGAAATCTACCAAACTGTAGGCCGGGCGTGGAGGCTCACACCTGTAATCCCAGCACTTTGCGAGCCCGAGGCAGGTGATTACCTGAGGTCAGGAGTTCAAGAACAGCCTGACCAACATGGAGAAACCCCATCTCTACTAAAAATATAAAAATTCGCCGGGTGTGGTGGCACATGCCTGTAATCCCAGCTACTCAGGAGGCTGAGGCAGAAGAATTGCTTGAACCCAGGAGGTGAGGGGGTTGCGGTGAGCCGAGATTGCATCATTGCACTCCAGCCTGGGCAACAAGAAAAAAAGAAAGAAAGAAAAGAAATCTACCAAACTGTAAAATCAGAGGGAAATAAAAAGTTAAAGATGAAGCTGTTGTTCCTCAAGATGAGGGAACAAAATTTTACAAAATGAGCAATTAGGCACTCACTTAACTCTATATGGAGAACATCCTTCTCAAGCTAGGTAGAAGATGAAGAAGAATATTACCAAAGACTGACCAGGCCATTTGGAAACCAAAAGGAGAGGGAAAAAAAGCACTTAGGAAGCAAGCTAGTAAAAGAAGTTA
Organism: Cacajao melanocephalus; assembly: GCA_963573385.1. NCBI lineage: Eukaryota > Metazoa > Chordata > Mammalia > Primates > Pitheciidae > Cacajao > Cacajao melanocephalus. The sequence continues at coordinate 47,829 of CAUYLG010056880.1, read as the reverse complement.
TTCTAGGCCTGACTAGGTAAGTGAAACTAAGGCAACTATACCAAAGATATGTTACCCATCACTCCAGCATGAAGCCAGTGGCAAAATACCTCAAGACATTTTAAACCCAGAGAAGTGTATGAAAAATATGATCGTTAACCAAGCAAATTAAAATGAAACCACTAATGGTAAAAATCTCTTCAGATCTGAAATCCAAGATACTCATTTTCCATTAATTCTGTGTCTTATGGGGGAAAAAGAAAAGTAACAAATGTAAAGATTTTTTTTTATTTCTGCTGGGGAGGGAGTAGGATAAATAGAACTGTTTTCCAATTTGCTCTCCACTGTATACACACATACCCACACACATACATAAACATACATACACCAAAAAATACCCCAAACAAACAAACAAAAAAACAGGAATCAAAATCCAAAACACCCTCAAACTGCACCAATACTTCATATTTTGACCAAAAAAAAAATATCCTGGGAGGAAGTGCAAAATGCAAAATCAAATGACCAAAAAATGCTGAACAAACAGCATTATTAATATACAAAATATTTATATTACTGAACAAGTAACTAGTAACAGGTGATGTTCTCCGTGTCTGTAAAACTTTGGAACCACATAGCTGATTTGTTAAATCTAGTCCATGCCAGCTTCCAAAAACCAAAATTTTAGTTAGCTTCATTCTTTGATGCCTCATCAAAATTTTCTACAAGATCTGAAAAAGAAAAAAAACATATGAATCAAAGAATACAAAAAAGGAAAAAGGTAAATGGAACTCCTAACTTCTAACCCCAATAAAAATAAAATTAGTACAACTAGAATCAGCCTGAAAACATAAGGAGGCAGAAATGAACTGGTGGCATTTTACTAATAATGATCTAATTATCTGCTTAGGATAGTAATACTAAGGAAATGTTCATCTTTTTTTGTCTATGCAAACTGCTGAGGTGAATAGCATTTTCATGTCAATTATACTTCGCACAGAAGTGTTATAACAATAGCTATGCAAATTTATAATCACAGTGATTTCAATTTAATAAATCCAGGCAGCAGAGTTTTGTGTGACAATTTCTGATTTTAAGTTCTAAGGTGGGGGCTTTCATTCTTTTTCATTAGATCCTATCCATTTTATTGTGAATCAATTTAAATTCATGAGCTTACAATCAACACAAACCTAAAAGTCATCTATGCAGTAACTGAACGGAGATAAACGGGATGCTTAAAATCTTAAGTCTAAGGAAATGCCACTTACCTGGAACATCATCATCCTCCTCATCAATGTCTTCTGGTTTTGGTGCTTTACTGTCTAAGACTACAAAAAGTTTATTTTAATATTAGTCATTGAGAATAAAGACCTTAAAGAACACTTACAATGTTTATCCCTTTTTTCCTGTATAAATCACATATAGTTGCTCAGAAAAAGCTAAATATTGTCAATCTAAAATGCCATTCATATTTTTTTTGCTTGAGTAAAACTAGAAATCAAACTTTGATTTAGATATACACTGATACAGTTGGCAATTTTAATGTGTGGTGAACATAAAATTTATTTTATTTATTTTTATTTATTTATTTAAGTTTTTGAGACAGGGTCTCAGTCTGTTGCCCAGGCTGGAGTGTAGTGGTGTGACATCGGCTCATTCTAGCCTCCGCCTCCCCTGTTCAAGCAATTCTCCTGCCTCAGCCTCCCCAGTAGCTGAGACTATAGGTGTGCACCACTACACCCAGCTAATTTTTGTATTTTTAGTAGAGATGGGGTTTCACCATGTTGGCCAGGCTGGTTTCAAACTCCAGACCTCAAGTGATCCACCTGCCTCAGCCTCCCAAAATGCTGGGATTACAGATGTGAGCCACCATACTCAGCCTACAAAGATAAAATTTATATGCAAAGTGGAATAATTGATGACTGAGTAAAAAGACTTTACAGTGGCCCTATTCTCTAAATAAAAAAGAATTGATATTAAGATTCTTTTTTGGCTAGGCATGGTAGTTCATGCCTGTAATCCACTGCACTCCAGCCTGGGTGACAGAGTCTCAAAAAAAATAAAAAAGTAAGAAAAAAAGATTATTTTCATTTCTTTTGGCATAAGAAAATATCTAGCTAGGTAGTATGGGCACTGCAATACTAGACTCTTTAATTTTTAGGGGTAACACGACACATCTGAAACCAAGACTATCTTGGAAATTCAGAACTTATGGTAAGGCAATCAGTAATATTTAACAAAAACATACATGTGTGACAACATTATTTTCTTTCTTTTTTTTATTTTATTTTAAGAGACAGGGGTCTCCCTCTGTCACCCAGTTTGAAGTGCAGTGGCATCCTATAGCTCACTGCAGCCTTGAAGTCCTGGGCTCAAGTGATCCTCTTGCCTCAGCCTCCTGAGTGGTTAATACTACAGGCGTGCGCCACCACACCTGGCTAATTTTTTAATTTTTAGTACAGACTGAGTCTCACCATGTTGTCCAGGCTGGTCTTGAGCTTCTGGCCTCAAGCAGTCCTCCATTCTCAGCATCACAGAGTGCTGAGATTGCAGGAGTGACCCACTGCGACCAGCCACACAACAGTATTTTCTGATTGACATTAATTAGCAGTGAGTATCAAATTAACTATTTAAAATTATGGGCCAGGCATGGTGGCTCATGCCTGAAATCCTAGCACTTTGGGAGGCCAACACAGGCCGATCACTTGAGGCCAGGAGTTGAAGACCAGCCTGGCCACATGGCGAAACCCTGTCTCTACTAAAAATACAAAAATTAACTGGGTGGGGTGGTACGCACCTGTAGTCCCTGCTACTTGGGAGGCTGAGGCACAAAAATTGCTTGAACCCAGGAGGTGGAGGTTGCAGTGGGCTGAGATTGCACCACTGCACTTCAGCCTGTAAGACAGAGTGAGACTCTGTCTCAAAAATAAATAAAATAAAATTATGGCCTACAGATCCTGGCACTATCCTTTTGGGTAATTACCTCTCAACTTACTATATTACTACCAAAATGTTTCTGAATATTCTATGTGTCATACTACATAATCATTGAAGAAACAAACTTAAAATTTTATGAAGCGTAGAAAGTAAATAATTACATACAGGCAAATCCAATTTAAGATGGGCCACCTTTTAAATGATTAGGTTCTTTAAGTAAGGTGGGGAGAGAAAGATTTACTAAATTGAAATACCTACCTTGCCGTGGGAACTGTTCAGCTAACTTCCTAAGGCTTGTTAAGCTGTCAGCACCAAGCTGACTTAATATTCCAGGAAGCATTTCTGTGATTGGTTTGGCTTCTGCATGACCAGTAATTGCAAAGGTGTTAGCAGAAAGGGAAGCTTGGACTTTGGGATTGTTGAAATGAATAACTGTCCCATCATCTTTAATCATGTTCACCTGTATGATCACAGAAGAAAAATGTACTTCACGTGACAGGTACTACTAAAACAATATATTTTTAAAAAGCTATTCAGCCAATTACGGTTTTTTACTTGGTAATGATATAATCTCAAGGTATTGGCAAAGCACTGGACATTCATGGAAAAAGATCGTAGTAATAAAGTAAAATGGTGTAGATGGTACAAATTACTAGGATAGTCAAGAAATATTCATTTCATCAGGGAATCTAGATTTTAAATTCAAAGACTTCCAAGAGAAAGCAGTACATGCCCATTTTTTTAAAAAAATGGAAGTATCAGCCATGAACCAGCTTCTTAATGAAATTCCTTATTATCTTATTCAATTCATACTGTCAAACAAAATCAGTATAATTTCCACTTGGTAAGGTAGCATCTTACTTAGGAGACTGGTTATTAAGGGGAAATAGTACATGGTATAAATAACCACTGAAAATCCATAAAGAACACTCAGAAATTTAACCAGGTGTTTCATTCCTTCAAGCACTTAGTAAAATTTCAACTTGTTCTCATCATGTCATTCTTTGTAGGGGATTTTATTAGTTCCTCTAATTCTTAAGAGTAGCTCCTTAACAATCTTTAATAACCCCTGTAGGCCAGGCGTGGTGGCTTATGCCTGTAATCCCAGCACTTTGGGAGGCCAAGGCAGGTGGATCACAAGGTCAGGAGTTCAAGACCAGACTGGCCAACATGGTAAAACCCTGTCTCTATAAAAAATTAAAAAAAAAAAAATAATAACCCCTGTAAAGGTCAAAAAAACTCTCCCACCCACTTGCCTAGTGACCTGAATATGCTTTATCAACCACTAGGAAACCTTTAAAAATCATCCTCACATTCTTTCTGTAACTTTCACCAGTATGAACTGTTTCAGATTTGATTTCATCCACTGTCTGGGACTTACTGAAATGGAAGGTTTAACATGTGCTATTTAGATTGTTATTTTTTTTCTCTCACTCATGTACTTTTTTTTTTTTTTTTTGTAGAGTTGAATTTGCATAAGTCAAATGTGTAAATAATGTGATTCCACTATGTAGGTGATTCCCTGGGTAAGTTACCTTGGGGGTAACATGCTTACTATATAAAAACGTTTAGAAGAGTTAACTCTTGGCTACTTTAGAAGCATTTCATGATCCATCCAAAATCTGCCCTGTCACAATCAAGCAGAGATGCTGAGTGTTCTCCATGGTCAGTGGGAAGTGGGCTTTTCTTCCTCAGAGGTGATCACCACTACTGACAGCACCAGAAAGGAAAGGGAAGAAAGGGGCTTCTAAATTTCAGGCAAGACCTGGAACACAGAGAAAATAAAGGCAAATCCCTGGAAAACTGTAACTAAACCCCACAAATAATTTCTCCACGTTTTTCTGACAAAAATCACTATTTAAATTCTATACCCTTCCCTCTCTCACTATTACAGTTAGGGTTCTATTAATTATATCACATACAATAAGCATTCAATTCAGCTGTTCTAAACATATAGCACTGTGAGTTAACTTATATTAACTTGAGAAAAGATAAATTATATAGTTTTGAAGATAATTACAGTTTTGGTAGAAAAGTTAAATGTTAAAGTGGGTGAAGTCTGAGCTTTAGAAGCATGACGGTGGATGTGAAATGGGATGTTGCTCTGGATTTAGCCTAGAATCACATAATTTTAGAATGGGAAAATAATAAATAAAAGATATGGTAGGACTGTATTTTCCAAATCAAGACCAAATCACATGGTTTAAAAAAGGATTTCAGGCTGGGTGCAATGGCTCACACATGTAATCCTAGCACTTTGGGAGGCCAAGGCAGGGGCAGATCACGAGTTTGAAATCAGCCTTGCCAACAGGGTGAAACCACATAACTACTGAAAATACAAAAATTACCCAGGACTGGTGGCGAGTCCCTGTGATCCCAGCTACTCGGAGGCTGAGGCAGGAGTGGTCTGAACCCAGGAGTCAGAGGTTACAGTGAGCCAAGATCGTGCCACTGCACTTCAGCCTGGCAACAGAGTGAGACTCTGTCTCAAAAAACAACCAACCAACCAACAAAAAAAAAATGGCTGGGCACATTGGCTCACGCCTGGAATCCCAATACTTTGAGGGGCGGATCGCCTGAAGTTGGGAGTTTGAGACCAGCCTGGCCAGTATGGTGAAACCCTGTCTCTAGTAAAAATGAAAAAAATTAGCTGAGTGTGGTGGCAGGTGCCTGTCATCCCAGCTACTCAGGAGGCTGAGGCAGGAAAATCGCTTGAACTCTGGAGGTGGAGGTTGCAGTAAGCCAAGATTGTACCATTGCACTCTAGCCTGGGCAAAAGAGTGAGACTCCATCTCAAAAAAAAAAAAAAAAAAAAAGGGATTTCTAAAATACGTCCAAGGTGCAGAGAGTCATAAATATTGGAATGTGAGACATTTTTTATTTACAGACATTAAAATCACAAGAAATTTGAAATCAATATTGTTCAAAAAATTCAGGCTATACATTTGTTGAACTTAGAAGTTTTCCAGTTCAAATCCTTTATGTTAAAGAAATAAACACTGAAGCCAAAGCTCTTGGTTAGCAACATACTCAAGGACAAATAGCTTGTTAAGTGCAAACTGAGGACTTTAACCTGGGTTTCCCAACTTGTTCTTTAGTTTCCTTCCTACTAAATCATTGTCATACTTAAAACACTTATTTGCCTATAAAAATTCAATTTGGCCGGGCACAGTGGCTCATGCCTGTAATCCCAGCACTTTGGGAGGCCAAGGTTGGTGGATCACAAGGTCAGAAGTTCAAGACCAGCCTAACCAACACGGTGAAACCCCATCTCTCCTAAAAATACAAAAATTATCTGGGCATGTTGGCACGCACGTGTAGCGCCAGCTACTCAGGAGGCTGAGGCAGAACTGCTTGAACCCGGGAGGCAGAGGCTGCAGTGAGCCGAGACGGCACCACTGCATGCACTCCAGCCTGGGCAACAAAGCAAGATTCCATCTCAAAAAAAAAAAAAAAAAAAAAAAATTTTTTTTAATTCCATAGCCTCACGAGAGCTTGCCAGAGAATTATTTATCTCAGGATATAGGCCAACTCAAGAACACAAAAGAAAAACAGCACAGGTGGCTGGGCGCGATGGCTCACGCCTGTAATCCAAGCACTTTGGAGGCCAAGGTGGGTGGATCACTTGAGGTTGGGAGTTCAAGACCAGCCTGACCAACATGATGAAACCCCAACTTAAAAAAAAAAAAAAGAAACGAAAAAAAAGAAAAACAGCACAGGTATATAGATAAGATGTATCTTACCGGCTACAAAGTAAGAGGCTAACATGGAGCCAAACACAACAAACACATGGAGTTTTGCATTCTGTTCAGGTTTTTCTTCTATAGGCTAAATGTTATTATATTTTACACCCTGATATAGGTCTTTTTAGTTTGAAATATGCTTGAGTTTAGTGTGAGAAGCAAGGTGAATTCCATCTCAGATTGTGAACATAAATTTATTCATGGCTGTTTTAAATGGAGTGCTCTAAAAGATGCAGCTTTAGGAACAGAAAGGTCTAGAAAGGGATGGAGAGTTTAATTAATTTTAGAATACAGAGAAAGAAATACTAAAAAGTAAAACATCTAGAATATTTTATTTATTTATTTTTTTTTTGAGACAGAGTCTCGCTCCATTGCCCAGGCTGTAGTGCAGTGGCACTAACTCAGTTCACTGCAACCTCCTCCTCCTGGGTTCAAGCAATTCTTCTGCCTCAGCCTCCCAAGTAGCTGGGATTACAGGTGTGCGCCACCATGCCTGGCTAATTCAGAATACTTTATTTCTATCTAACATTCCTTCCTTCTGAGCAAATGATGCGGTTATATAAGGCTTCTGGGCACAAGCTATTAGAAACTATGAAATGATGAACTGTTTGGCTGAACAAGATCAGTTAGACACCTCCCCTGCCAATTGGGGCAAAAGAAGGGATGAGGAACTTGTTAAAGTCAAAAAGCAAATTATATGCATTTCATATCGATACTTCACTTCTTTCTTTCAGTGATTTTATACTGTGTGGTAAAGTAAGCCGTATATGTACAATATAAGAACAAGGAGCAGCCAAGTAAAAAGGACTATTAAACTAGCAACTATACCAGCACTGAAGTCTCTTTTTCAACCAAACATCCCCTTTATGTCAAAATTTGTTTGTTTGTTTTCTACTTAAGGATAGCTGAAGGTAAAGGATGCTACTTGAGCTACAGAGAAACAGGCATTTTGAGACCCCAGCCCAAACCACAGAATGCCCTTGCTCTCATTTTTTGCTCTAACAATACTGATGTGTCTAGTAGTTAGCAATGAACTTTGTCCTCTCATGCCTGGTGTATTTATACATGCTGTTTTAACTGTTTAGAAGAACAATTTCCTACTTCTCCATCTTGTACATTCCCATTTATCCAAGACTCAGGTCAGATGCTTCTTTCTCTGTGAAAACTTAAGGTGATTTATGCACTTACTGCTATTATATAGAATTGTCCTGCATAATTGCATTAGTAAATCTTTGACCCTACTAGAAGGTGAATTTCTTGAGATCAGAGACCATGTCTTATTAGACATCGTATTTCCCCCAATATCTAGCACACAATAATCACTCAAATCTGCTGAATGAATGGGTACCTCCTATACAGTTCATTCTAAAATCATGGCCGGGCATGGTGGCTCATGTATGTAATCCCAGCACTTAGGGAAACTGAGGCAGGAGGATCGCTTGAGCCCAGGAGTTCAAGATGCCTGGACAACACAGCGAGAACCCCATCACTACCCACCCAACCACGCCAAAAAAAGGCAAGCCAGGTGTGGTGGTACACGCCTGTAGTCCTAGCTACTCAGGAGGCTGAGGTGGGAGGATCTCTTGAGCCTGGGAGGTAGAGGCTGTGATCACACATCACTGCATTCCAACCTGGGTGACAGAGTGAGACCCTATCTCAAAAAAAGGAAAAAAAAGATGTTGTCAGACTGTAGCTCCCCAAATGCTAGATGATGGGTCACATTAAGGATTAAATGCAGCATAGGCAGTGCCTCCAATGAAGATGCCCAGAACCTCCTGGGCTGTACCTTTAGCCTGACTTTTCCCATAGTTTTGACCTTTCAGAATTAGCCTAACCTACCCTCCAGATTTAGGGGCATTTTAAGTCACTCTTGGCAACTGCTGGGTGGCACTTTTATGCTGCTATCAAATACCCTAACAACAACTACCTTTGCTGGCCTCTGCATAGGGTATGTATGTTAGTTATAGTAGTCTCCTACCTGGCAAATTTGATGCTCACTTTGTTCCTACACAGCAGTCAATTTTTGTGGCTACAGGTGGCTCACAAAGTTATATTTGACTCCACAGCTCTCGCTAATAACTCCCCTCTCAGTTCATGGAGGCTTGAATTCTTCTTTGTGATTTTTTTTTGTATCCAACTGAGAATGATAAGTGAGAATTAGCAGTTGTCTCTTTTTTTCTTTTTGAGACGGAGTCTCGCTCTGTCACCCAGTTTGGAGTGCAGTGGTGCAATCTCAGTTCACTGCAACCTCGGCTTTCCAGGTTCACGTGATTCCACTCATCCTCCCAAGTAGCTGGGATTACAGGCATGTGACATCATGCTCAGCTAATTTTTCTATTTTTAGTAGAGATGTGGTTTTGCCATATTGGCCAGACTGATCTCAAACTCCTGACCTCAGGTGATCTTCCTGCCTTGGCCTCCCGAAGTGCTGGGATTACAGGTGGGAGCCACCGCACCCGGCCAGCAGTTGTCTTAAATGAAGTTTTACTGCCATTCCTTCCTATATGTAATGGCACTTAAATATTTACCAGGAAATTCATCTTTTACTGACTTCTTCCTATATGTTTTAAGACAGGGTTTCATTCTGTCTCCCAGGCTAGAGTGCAGCGACTTAATAATAGCTCACTGCAGGGCTGGGCGTGGTGGCTCACATGTGTAATCCCAGCACTTTGGGAGGCTGAGGCGGGTGGATCACCTGAAGTCAGGAGTTCAAGACAAGCACGGCCAACATGGTGAAACCCTGTCTGTACTAAAAATATAAAATTAGCCGTGTGTGGTGGCACATGCCTGTAATCCCAGCTACTCGGGAGGCTGAGGCAGGAGAATTGCTTGAACCTGGGAGGCAGAGGTTGCCGTGAACAGAGATTGTGCCATTGCACTCTAGCCTGGACAATAAGAACGAAACTCTGTCTCAAAAAATAAAATAGAACAGAATAAAATAAAATAAAATAAAATAAAATAAATAATAGCTCACTGCAGCCTCAAACTCCTGGGCTCAAGGGATCCTTCTAACCTCAGCCTCCTAAGTAGCTGGGACAACAGGCATGTGCCACCATGCCCAGCAACTTTTTTATTTTCTTTAGAGATAGGGTCTCAGGATTTTGCCCACACTGGTCTTGAACTCCTGGCCCTAACTGATCCTCCAGCCTTGGCCTCCCAAAGTGCTGAGATTACAAGCACAAGCCACCACATCTAGCCTCTTTTATAACTTAATATGGTGAAATAACAAACAGACTTCTTAAGAGTAAGGCACATAAGCATCTGGGGTGTTGTGAAGCTGAAGAATGTGAGACTTCGAGGATTATGGGCTTTGCACAAACTCTTATAAGTCAGTATCCTTCACATTCAATTCTAGCTCAGCATCTGCTTATTTCTAATGGTTATTATTAACCTAAAGCTTACAACTATCATTAGTCTATAACATATGCTGGGATTACTTTCTCTTAGTCTCTGATGACAAGTCTGACAAGACATGAATTCATTCGCTCTCTCTCTCTCTCTTTTTTTAAGACAGAGTCTCACTCTGTTGCCCAAACTAGAGTACAGTGGTATGTTCTCGGCTCACTGCAACCTCTGCCTCCCAGATTCAGGCGATTCTCCTGCCTCAGCCTCCCGAGTAGCTGGCATTACAGGCACATGCCTTCACGGCAGGCTAATATTTTGTATTTTTAGTAGAGACGGGGTCTTACCATGTTGGCCAGGCTGGTCTCAAACTCCTGATCTCAAGTGATCCACCCACCTTGGTCTCCAAAAGTGCTGGGATTACAGGTGTGAACAATTACACCCAGCCAGGAATTCTCTAACTATGCTGTAGCTAGTGTGAACTGTATATTCTTTCTGAAAAGCAAGTTGACAATATGCATGAAGAGTTCTAAAAATGTTCATTGCTCTTTCAGCCAGTAACTACACTTTCAAGAATCTATTGAGGCTGGGCGCTGTGCCTCACGCATGTAATCCCTGCACTTTGGGAGGCCAAGGCGGGTAGATCACCTGAGGTCAGAAGTTCAAGACCAGCCTGGCCAACATGATCAAACACTGTCTCTACTAAAAATACAAAAAATTAGCTCGGTGTGGTGGCACGTGACTGTAATTCCAGCCACTCAGGAGGCTGAAGTGGGAGAATCGCTTGAACCCAGGAGGCGGAAGTAGGTTGCAGTGTGAGCTGAGAGTGCGCCACTGTACTCTAGCCTGGGCAACAAGAGCAAAAGTCCATTTCAAAAAAAAAAAATATTGAAGGAAATCAGAGACATAATAGACGGATAGATAATTTTTTGAGACATAATCTTACTCTGTCACCCAGGCTGCGTGTTCAAGCATGCCACCACGACAGGCTAATTTTTGTATTTTTTTGTAGAGACAGGGTTTCATCACATTGGCCAGACTGGTCTGGGACTACTGACCCCGTGATCCGCCTGCCTCGGCTTCCCAAAGTGCTGGGATTACAGGTAGGAACCACCGTGCCCAGCCTAGAGAGATATATTTATGTATAGAAAAATTCAACACATGATTCTTTTGTTATCAAAACGTTATGACGAATAAATAATAAAGAAGTGTTAAATTATGGTACAGTATATCCATATACTAGAATGTATGTAGATACCTACACATGATTAAAAGGAGTTTTTTAATGACATAAAACAATTTTTATAATATGCTATTTCAAAAAATGATAATTGGCCGGGTGTGGTGGTGGCTCATGCCTATAATCCTAGCACTTTGAGAAGCAGAGGTGGGAGGACTGCTTGAGGCCAAGAGTTCAAGACCAGCCTGGGCAACATAGGGAGACCTCATTTCTACAAATAATTTAAAAAAGTAGCTAGGCATGGTGATGGAGTCACTCAACCTGGGTGACGGAGTAAGACCCTGTTTCAAAATAAAAACTTAAAAATTAAAAAATTAAAAATGATTCTTTTAAAACAAAAAGAAGCCGGGTGCAGTGGCCCACACCTGGCCAACATGGGGAAACTCCGTCTCTACCAAAAATACAAAAATTAGCCAAGTGTGGTGGCACACACCTGTAATCCCAGCTACTATTTGTGAGGGTGAGACATGAGAATCGCTTGAACCCAGGAAGCGGAGGTTGCAGCGAGCCAAGACTGTGATAGTGCGCTCCAGCCTGGGCATAGGATGTGACTCTTTCTCAAAAAACAAACAAACAAAACAAGGTCTTGCTCTGTCACCCAGGCTGCAACTGCAGTGGTGAGATCATAGCTCACTGCAGCCTAGAACTCCTGGGCTCAAAGGATCCTCCCACCCCAGCCTCCTGAGTAGCTGGACCACAGGCTGCACCATCACGCCCAGTCAATTAATTTTTTTTTTTTTTTTGAGACAGTGTCTTGCTTTGTCGCCCAGGCTGGAGTGCTGTGGCATCATCTCAGCTCACTGCAACCTTGGCCTTCAGGGTTCAAGCAATTCTCTGCTTCAGCCTCCTGAGTAGCTGGGATTACAGGCGCCCACCACCACGCCTGGCTAATTTTTATATTTTTAGTAGAGATGGGGTTTCACCATCTTGGCCAGGCTGGTCTCGAACTCCTGACTTCATGATCCACCCACCTCTGCCTCTCAAAGTGCTGGGATTACAGGTGTGAGCCTTTGCGTGTGCACCCACACACACACACACAAAGTGCACAAAAAGATGGGAAAGATTAATTACAAGGGAAAGATTAAATACAAGACTATACAAACCACCGTGCTTCCAATTGAAAAAAGAAAAAAGAAAAAAAAAATAAATACAAGACTAAGAGTAGTTCTCTCTGGGTGGTAAGATTATGGTTGAATAATAATGTCTTCTTGACATTTTCTCTACATTCCTAATTTTCTAAAATGGCAATATCTATGTATCTATATAGATATACATTTTTTTGAGACAGAGTTTCACCCTTGTTGCCCAGGCTGAAGTGCAATGGCATGATTTCAGCTCACTGCAATCTCTACCTCCCGGGTTCAAGTGATTCTTTTGCCTCAGCCTCCTGAGTAGCTGGGATTACAGGTGCACGCCACCATGCCTGGCTGATTTTTTATTTATTTATTTTTTTGAGACGGAGTCTTACCCTGTCGCCAAGCTGGAGTGCAGTGGCACAATCTTGGTTCACTGCAACCTCTGCCTCCTGGGTTCAAGCGATTTTCCTGCCTCAGCCTGCTGAGTAGCTGGGACTACAGGTGCACACCACCATGTCCAGCTAATTTTTGTATTTTTAATAGAGACAGGGTTTCACCATGTTGGCCAGGATGATCTCGATCTCTTGACCTCGTGATCTGCCCACCTCAGCCTCCAAAAGTGCTGGGATTACAGGCGTGAGCCATGCACCGGGCCAATTTTTGTATTTTTGTAGAGACAGGGTTTCACCCTGTAGGACATGGTGGTCTTGAACTCCTGACTTCATGATCCACCCACCTCCCAAAGTGCTGGAATTACAGGGGTGAATCACCGCGGCCCGCCAACCAATTTTGTTTTTTTTTTGTAGAGATGGGGTTTCACCATGTTGGTCAGGCTGGTCTGGAACTCCTGACCTCAGGTGATCCACCTGCCTCAGCCTCCCAAAGTGCTGGGATTATAGGCATGAGCCACTGCACCCGGCCGGCAATACATTTTTATACTGAAAGGAAGAAAGCTCTTTTAAAAACAAAAGATGCCCATAAACAGATGAATGGATAAAATGTGGTATACGCATATAATGGAATATTATTCAGCTATAAAGCAGTAAAGTCCTGACTGATACATGCTATGGCATAGGTGAACCTTGAAAACACTATGCTAAGTGAGGTACTCCAGGCCTCCAGGTACAAAAGAACAAATACTACATGATTCTATTTATATGAAATATCTAGAATAGGCAATCTATAGAATAGAAAGTAGATTGGTAGTTACCATGGGCTGAGGTAGAGGGGAATAAGGAGTTACTGTTTAATGGATACCAAGTTTCAGTTGAGGAAAATGAAAAAAGTTCTAGAGATGAACAGGGTTGATGGCTGGCCAACACTGTGAATTTAATTAATGCCCATGAATTGTATAGTTAAAAATGGCTAAAATGGCAAATTTTGTAATATATATAGATGTACCTACACACACACAGACACACACACACACACACACACAGAGTAAAAAACAAAACAAAAGTCAAAAGAACAGGACCCTAAGAGAGAAAGGATACTGTGGAATGATAAGGTGAATAGGGCACGGTGCTTCCCTTTTACTCTCCTGTACTCAGAGCTGTCTCCTATGGGCACCTGAGGCTCTAGCTGGAGGAAGAAGGAGCTGCAGGAAGAGCCAACCAGTAACTTTAGGTCCTCTTTCTGTACAACTGGTTCAGAAAAAAAACAACAACCAGGAAGAGGAAAATGTACAAAGTAAAACTTATGTGTACAATTACAAAATTTATATTCCCAGCTTTAAGCTTTCTCTAAGCCCTAGCTCCCTATAGCTAACTTCTTGCAGAATAATCCCATCTGGAATATAGTCAGTACCTCTTAAATTCAATAGGCTCTAAGCAAACTCATCACAGAGAATCAGCATGCTGTAGATTACAAACAATGAATAAACATGTTCCCTGCTGTCAGGACTCTTTATAAGCTACTGAATACAGACTACTGGGTTAATATGTTACCATTATACACCACGATATGAGACAGCGAAAATGGCATTATAGAAGAGCAACTTAGGCTAACAGCAGTAAAAGTATAGAGAAAGGGTTGACTATAACTGGAAAGACAGGGAAGGGTTTCATGGAGGCTGAATTATCCCTTAATTAAGACAGAGGCTGTCCTCTGAATATAACTGTAAAACTCTATGAAGCAACTTGGAACAATTAGGGCATCTGAATGGAAAGTGCTTTTTGGTTACACTTCTTTCCAAATAAACTGGATAAAATCTATTGTTTCTGAGAAATAACACAGATCCTATTGTCAACGGATTCATGCAATTAGGGGAAGAAAAGGTGACAGCAAAGTCACTATATTCAACTAGATTACCAAATAACACACACATTCAAATATTTTCAAATGTTACAGAACATAAAACATTTTCAGAAATTTGGTTCTGGATGATACTCTGTAAGTTTGCCTAAGAATTCCTTTGAAAAAGCTGGTTATTGGCCAGGTGCAGTTGCTCACACCTGTAATCCCAGCACTTTGGGAGGCCAAGGCAGGCGGATCTTCTGAGGTCAGGAGTTTGAGTCCAGCTGGCCAACATGGTGAAACCCTGTCTCTACTAAAAATACAAAAATTAGCCAGACATGGTGGTGTGCACCTGTAATCCCAGCCACTTGGGAGGCTGAGGCAGGAGAATTGCTTGAACCTAAGAGGCGGAGGTTGCAGTGGCCGAGATTGTGTCACTGCACTCCAGCCTAAGTGACAGAGTGAGACCACCTCAAAAAAAAAAAAAGAACTGGTTATTTACTTGACCTTTGTATGAAACTGTCTCTGAAGCCCCCCATCTCTTACTTTTTAACAACCTTTGATTTTTCTGTTTGTTAACATTAAAACAAAAACAAAAACTATATAGAATTTATTATACCAAATCAATGAACTTATGAATACAGAAAAGGTTGGAGAAGCTTGTCTTATTCCAAACCGTCTTTTAGTTTAGCCTTTTTTTTTTTTTTTTTTGTGACAGAGTCTTGCTCTGCTACCCAGACTGGAATGCAGTGGCACGATCTCAGCTCACTGCAACCTCTACCTCCTGGGTTCAAGCGAATCTCCTGCCTCAGCTTCCTGAGTAGCTGGGATTACAGGCGCCTACCACCATGCCCAGCTAATTTTTATATTTTTAGTAAAGATGGGCTTTCACCATGTTGGCCAGGCTGGTCCCGAACTTCTGACTGCATGATCTGCCCACCTCAACCTCCCAAAGTGCTGGGATTACAGGTGTAAGCCACCATGCCTGGCCTTTTTTTTTTTTTTTTTTGAGACAGAGTCTTGCTCTGTTGCCCAGGCTAGAGTGCAATGGCACAATCTCTGCTCACTGCAACGTCAGCCTCC
The DNA here is from genome assembly GCA_963573385.1 of Cacajao melanocephalus. Taxonomy (NCBI): domain Eukaryota; kingdom Metazoa; phylum Chordata; class Mammalia; order Primates; family Pitheciidae; genus Cacajao; species Cacajao melanocephalus. The sequence goes on along the minus strand of CAUYLG010056880.1, from coordinate 32,197 downwards.
CAGGTTCAAGTGATTCTCCTGTCAGCCTCCCAGTAGCTAGGATTACAGGCATGCACCACCACACCCAGCTAATTTTTGTATTTTTCATAGAGACAGGGTTTCACCACGTTGGCAAGGCTGGTCTTGGACTCCTGACCCTCAGCTTATCCACCTGCCTCAGCCTCCAAAAGTGCTGGGATTACAGGCGTGAGCCACCATACCGGCCTTAGTTTTTAAAAGTTTCTGAAGAGGATACCAATTAAGCTTTGGAAGGGGGAAAAAAAAGATCACAAATACTGAGAGCCTGTATAGTACTGTTATAACATCCAGTACTGACAGTAGAAAATTAGGGATATGGAGAAAATATAAAGATTAGAACTTTATTTGGCCTAAGTGCATTCAGTGAATTGTTGAGAGCCACCACTGCTCTCCCTGCTCCTCACTCCCTAAACTGAGCACTTTCTACCTGTTTCATGTTCTGAAGGTCTAAGCACAGAAAGCACTATAATTTTGTTTCACAACAATGGCAAAAAATGTCTTTTCTTTTCAAAAGTTTTTACATGCTTTAAACTGCCCAAACCCAAAAAGGCAGTATATTCCTGAGTTCACACTTTGTAACAAGTTTTAACCATCCCAAAGTAAAAATAACAAAATTTTAATTGATGAGTTTCCTATTCTAAGACATATATGTGTATATATATATTCATATCTGAGTGTTTCTGAAAATCATACCCATATTTTCATGTCTACATTTAATGCAATAGCTTCTTTTTTCTTTCTCAAGAAGCTGTTTTTAACCCAAGTCTATGAGCAAGCCAGGTTATATATAGTATACTAGATGTTCCCAAAGAGAAATATTTCAGATTTGTTAAGGGTTATGTAAAGTACAAATATCTTGGTTCTCAAAAAATCAATTTTAGAAAGAGGAGAAGAAGAACAAAAAGTAAAACTCCTTTCCATCTTAGGTTCAAATATTCAGAAATTTTATGGTTGCTACCTTGTATTATTACTTTATGTACGTTTTCCCTGTACAACTATCCTGTGAGGGTTAGAAGACAAGGAATGCCAGGATGGGGTAGGGGGTGCAGAGAAGCTGCTACAGTATATACACATGCCATACATCTATTATGTGCATTAATTCTCTGTGTCATGTTTTGGGGTGTATAACTCCTCAAAAAGTTAGAATTGCAGTGGCAGGCCAGGCACGGTGGCTCATGCCTGTAATTCCTTTGGGAGCCAAGGCGGGCAGATCACGAGTTCAGGAGTTTGAAACCAGCCTGACCAACACGGTGAAACCCCGTCTCTACTAAAAATACAAAAATTAACTAGGCATAGTGGTGTGCACTTGTAATCTTAGCTACTCAGGAGGCTGAGGCAGGAGAATCACTTGAACCCAGGAGGCAGAGGTTGTAGTAAGCCAAGATTGTGCCACAGCACTCCAGCCTGGGCAACAGAGCGAGACTCTGTCTCAAAAAAAAAAAAAAAAAAAAAAAGAATTGCTGTGGCAATATTAACAAAAAGAATTCATAATAAGTGTCATAGTAAAAAGCAGATACAGAGCATTGTGGAGGCACACAGGAAAGGCACCTAACCCTTTTCAGCACAAATGCTATACAGGTGCTACCAGGAAGGCTTCTGGGAGGAAATAATGCCTGTACTAAGACTTGGAAAAAAGGAGAAACAGCAATGTGCTTGGAAATACTGACAGAGGGCAGGGCATGGTGGCTCACGCCTGTAATCCAAGCACTTTGGAGGCCAAGGTGGGCGGATCACCTGAGGTCGGGAGTTCAAGACCAGCCTGACCAACATGGTGAAACCCTATCTTTGAAAAAAAAAAAGAAATACGGACAGGGATTTCTTTTCTATAATGGTGTAAATAAAGAATTCTGCATGGTAGGTGCTCAGTACCTATATAAGGATATTAGGCAGGTAAACCTCTTATTACTTTCCCTTTTTTTTGGTAGGGGAGGAGGGATGGGAGGAAATGAAAAGGCCAAGAATGAGTATAATCAAGTATAAATGAAAAGAGCAAATGCAGGATAAATGAATGAATAGTATAAACTCTGGTTTTGACACACCTTAGGTGAAATCTGGAATTCTAGCACTTACTAGGCTATATGATCTTAGGTAGGCACCCAACTCTCTAAGCCTCAGCTCTCTCATCTGTAACCAATGAAAACCAACTCAAAGGGATATTTGTGACGCTGAAACGGGATATAATATATATTGATTTGTCTAGTTGTCTAATTAGTTTCCCCACCAGATCGTAAGCTACAAAAAGACAGAAGCCATGCAAAATATTTTATACCATTGTGTAGTAAATCCTTGGCAAGATGCTTGGCACACAGTTGTTAATAAATGTTGACTATCATTAAGTACTTTGTTATGATTTCAATTACAGCAGCACCATGACCTCAGCACAGTATTATATGTTTGATCATATTCTGAAGAGATCAAAAATTACTAACTGGTTCCTTATTTCAATGTAAAACATTTATAAAATTAATGCTGCCCCTACACTAAGAGTTTTACTAATAATGACAGTCATAAGGTCTTCTAAATTTGAACAAAAAGTTTAGAAAAACATGTCCTTGGAGATATTACACAGTTAAATCTATACTGCAAGAAAGGTATTATTTTTTTTCTTCTCTGAAGAAGTGTTTCTCAACTAAGGGTGCTTTTGCCTGCAAGGTACATACGCCAATATCTAGAGATATTTTTGATTATCACTAATAGGTATGTGGGAGTGTTACTGGCATGTAGTGAGTGAAGGCCAGGTATGCTGCTAAATATCCTATAATGCACGGGACAGCTCTCACAGCAACAAATTTTCTAGTTCAAAATGTCAATACTGGTGAGGTTGGGGGGCAGAGGAATTGAAGGGTAGAAGGGTAGGCAAAGATATAAAATTGCATAAACATTTACAAGTAAGTTAGGTTTAATATTATCAGAAATCATGTGTATTACTGCAACTTATTCATTTTTACCAAGTTTTAGATTTTTAAAAAGAGGTTTGAAGGGATTTAGATTTTTTTCCTAATATTTATGTACAATTAAGAGAATGGTCTCTCTAAAAATATTTCAGGTCCATGAAAATATATAAAAGTTTTCAATAACTCAGAAAAAAAATAATGTATAAATATAATTTCAGGTCTTACAAATGAAGCTCTAATCTGTATCTCAGAGTAAGAAGGCACAGTCACGACAAGCTGAAAGGAAAAAGATGCATCTGGCTTATATTTTCTAATATTTTATCAGTACACTGATTTTCAACGTACAAAGCAGATTTAAACGATGTGTTAGTTTTATTCATTCATATATGGAAGGTGGAAGGAACATGTGGCACTTTGCCCTTCTACTACCTCTTCTTTGCCATTTAACTCTGCTATTTCTTTATTAATGATCCCCACCCCTACCTCCACATTATTTCTTTTTTCTTTTCTTTTTTCTTTGAGACAGAGTCCCACGTGATCTCTGCTTACTGCAACCTCTGCCTTCTGGGTTCAAGCAATCCTCCTGCCTCAGCCTCCCAAATAGCTGGGATTACAGGCACGTGCCACCACGCCTGGCTAATTTTTTTTGTAATTTTAGTAGAGATGGGGTCTCACCATGTTGGCCAGGCTGGTCTCAAACTCCTGACCCCAGAAGATCCACCTGCCTTGGCCTCCCAACGTGCTGGGATTACAGGTATGAGCCACTGCGCCCGGCCCCTACCTCCACATTATTTCTGATACATGTTTTATAGCACACGTACACTAATTATTATTTAAAATTAAAATCGTGAGGTGGTACCACACACAGTAATTATACGATGCAATTTAAATTATGGCAGTGAAAATGTAAACTCTGGTTACTATCACAAATGGAATTGGCCAGGCACAGTGGCTCACACCTGTAATCTCAGCACTTTGGGAGGCGAGGCGGGTGGATCACTTGAGGTCAGGAGTTCAAGACCAGCCTGGCCAACATGGTGAAACACTGTCTCTACTAAAAATACAAAAAAAATTAGCTGGGCATGGTTGTGGGTGCCTGTAATCCCAGCTACTCAGGAGACTGAGAGAGGAGAATCGCTTGAGCCAGGGAGGTAGAGGTTGCAGTGAGCAGAGATCATGCCACTGTACTCCAGCCTGGACAACAGAGTGAGACTATGTCTTAAAAAACAAAAAAACAAATGGAATCATTAGGCAGAGGTGAATCTAGGTGGTAACACCACAAGTAGTTGATGCTGTTATTTATCAAATATCTTTTGGAATAACATCGATCTTTGGTTAAATATTTGAGAAAAACTTTGTCATCAAAATACAATAAACTGAGTTACAATTTTTTTTTTTGAGACCAAGTCTCACTCTGTCACCCAGGCTGGAGTGCAATGGCACGATTTGGCTCACTGCAACCTCCATCTCCTGGGTCCAAGTGATTCTCTTGCCTCAGCCTCCTGAGTAGTTAGGATTATAGGCATGCGCCACCACACCAGGCTAATTTTTGCATTTTTAGTAGAGATGGGGTTTCACCATGTTGGCTAGGCTGGTCTTGAACTCCTGACCTCAGGTGATCCGCCCACCTCAGCCTCCCAAAGTGCTGGGATTACAGGCATGTGCCACCATGCCCAGCTGACTTACAAATTTTAAACACTAATTTTTTTTTTTTTTTTTTTAAAGATGAGGTTTCACCATGTTGGCCAGGCTGGTCTTGAACTCCTGACCTCAGGTGATCCACCCACCTCGGCCTCCCAAAGTGCTAGGATTACAGGCGTGAGCCACTGTGCCCGGCCTAATTTTTGAAAGATTTTAATAAGGAATGTAACCCATGTAAAGCTACTGCTAAAGCCTTTTGGCTGATGTAGTAACATGAGGCTCTGTAGAATATAAAGGTGCATTAGGGTAAAAAAGTACCTCTATTAAGGCACAAGTCCAAAAACTTAAATAATAAAAAAAAGTCTGTCTCATTTGAAGAAATGTTGGGGTTTATTTCCATATTATTAGAGACATATTAATATTCAAGAACAGTTATATAATTGTCATATATGCAAATATATTGAGCCTGAAAAGTATGATGAAAGTCCTTAACTGTCTACTAAAATTATTTTTTTGATCATCATTTAATTTCATAGAAAAATCAAAGTGCCACAGCCCTCATCAGAGTGATAATATCAAAGATTCTTCTAAGCTAATATTTTATACCTGAAAGGTCTAGGCAATTCTTTGTGCATGTACCCACATAATTCAACAACTTGCAAAGCGATCATACCTCTTCAATACCAGCTATATTATTCACAGCCAGTTTTTTTAGAGAACTCTGAAGCTTTTTGTCATCAGCTGTAGCTGTTCTATGTACCACCTTCTTCTTTCTGCGGGCTGTACCCTGAAAAATAACCAAACAGAAGTGTTAGCATGCCTGGTATCTGGCAACTCCAATCATATCTTATCTATCACAACAATTTAACTAAAACTCACACTAAAAAATGGACAACACAATAATGATTAATATTATAAGACTGCTCAGAGGTTGTGACTGTCAGCCGAATGCAGATTTTTAAAGGTTTTGTTTTCCCTTATCAGCTTTCTCAGGTTGAATTATTCTTACCTAATATCCAGCCTTCATCATTTCAACACAAGATACTGTTTGCTAAACATCATTTATAACTTCAAGACAATTTAAGTACTTTATAACAATTTTAAAACATTATCTTTTCTTATAGTAACTACCACTCAATGCCAATAGTCTAAAGATATTCTGAAATTTTGGGAATTCTGACATAACTGAAAATTAAAAGCCTATATTACAGGAGGAAAAAAACCAATCAATATATAAACAAATTAGATAACTTCAAATGGGATTAAGTACTATTAAGAAAAAAAGAAAACTAGAGCATAGGAAGAATGACTAAGTAGGAGTAAAGCACTACTCTATTAGAAGGTCCAGGAAGTTCCCCTGAAGAGGTGGCATATGAGTTGAGACCCATAACTAGGGGAAGAATGATCTAAGCAGAATGAAGCAAAGTTGAACTTGTCCTTTCTAGAGAGAGAAAATGGGCCAGTATGGCTAGAGCAGAGTGAACAATGGGAAATGAGGAATATGAAATCAGAAAGATAGGCAAGGACCAGATTATATAGCCTAGAATGCCATAGACAGGAGGTAGATTTTATTCTGATTGCAATGGGAAACCATTGAAAGGTTTTAAGCATGGGAATGACTTGATCTGATTATTTATGACCGAGGTTGCTATGTGGAAAACGGATTATAATGAGACCAGTCAGGAGGCTCCTGCAGCTGTCCTGACAAGAGATGAGGGATATGGCAGTGAAGATGGTGAGGGGTCAGATTCTCACAAGAGACCACATGACTTTGCTGATGGATTACATGTGGGATATGAGAAAAAGAGGAAATTTGGAATGATACTTAGAATCTTAGCCTCAGCAAATAGGTTAAAAATTATACTAGTTACTGAGAAAGAAAAAGTTCATTTCTAAATGGATACTTTGAAACTAAATATATTTTTCCACTGAAATACAATTTAAAATAATGGATTAAATTCCTTGATCAGTTTATTAAGTCTTAAGGGTTAAATCTGTCTAAAACTGGTAAGAGCAAAGTGAAAGGAATAGTGGTTTCAATCTCTGATTAGCTCCTATACTCAGTATTCAGGGAATCAGCCTTGTAGAGGGGAGGCAGGGGCTTCAGTCTCAGCAATTCTGGTGGGAGTGGAAGAGAGATCTGACAGCAGAGGATGCCTTGAAATCTAGTTGCTGAAGGATTGACTATTTACATAGGCACTTGCTTGTCAAGCAGTCCTGACTCAAGGACAGCTCAATTGTTTGCTCAACTCAAATGATCCTCAGGTACCTCAAATTCAGCACGTCTTAAAGCTTATCAGTCTCGCAATCTACTCTTTCTATATTTCCTAACTTTTGCAGCTAGTGGTACCACCAGATACTCAGTTTCTAAAATCACGAACCTGAGGGTTATCCCAGACTCTTCTGCATGCCCTTCACCCCCCATATTCCATCAGTCACTAAATCGTGTCAATTTCAACTCTTAAATTTGTATCCTATATAAGAGGTCCCCAGCCCCTGGGCCACTGACCAGTACCAGTCTGTGGCCTGTTACGAACACGGCAGCATAGCAGGAGGTGGGGGCGGGCATGAGCGAGCATTACTGCTTGAGCTTCACTACCAATCAGATCATCAGATCAACGGCAGCATTAGATTCTCATAGGAGCGAGAACCCTATTGTGAACTGCGTACGAGAGGGATCTAGGTTGCGTACTCCTTATGAGAATATAACTAATGCCTGATGATCTGAGGTGGAACACCTTTATTTCAAAACCATCATCCTCCCAATCTGTGGAAAAACTGTCCACCACGAAACCAGTCCCTGGTGCCAAAAAGGTTGAGGACTGCTGCCTTATACTATAGCAGAAGTCTCTCAATTGTTCTCCTCTGTGCCATACTTCCATTTGGTTCAATTTTCCACAGTGCCAGCAGTTACCTTTCTAAAATGGCAGTCATTTCCTTCTTAAAATCCTTTAATAGTTCCCCATTGCCTATAGGATAAACTCCAAGCTCCTTAGTATGGCATATGTAAGTATGATGGAATCCCAAACTACTTGGTCGTTTTATGTCCTACCATTCTGTATCCATTAGGTACTCTAAAGAAGAGCTGTACTGGCTGGGTGCAGTGGCTCACACCCGTAATGCCAGCACTTTGGGAGGCTGAGGTGGGCGGATCATGAGCTCAGGAGTCCAAGACCAGCCTGACCAACATGGTGAAACCCATCTCTAATAAAAATACAAAAATTAGGCTAGGCATGGTGGCTTGCACCTATAATCCTGGCATTTTGGGAGGCCGAGGCGGGTGGATCACCTGAGGTCAGGAGTTTGAGACTAGTCTGACCAACATAGAGAAACTCCATCTCTACGAAAAACAAAAAAACAAAAAACCAAAAATTAGGCCAGGTGCAATGGCTCACACCTGTAATCCCAGCACTTTGGGAGGCCAAGGTGGGTGGATCAAGAGGTCAGGAGTTCGAGACCAGCCTGGCCAATATGGTGAAAAATACCAAAAACTAGCTGGGCATGGTGGCACACACCTGTAGTCCCAGCTGCTCGGGAGACTGAGGCAGGAGAACTGCTTGAACCCAGGAGGTGGACGTTGCAGTGAGCTGAGATTGTGCCACTGCACTCCAGCCTGGGTGACAGAGCAAGACGCCATCTCAAAAAAAAAAAAAAAAAATTAGCTGGGTGTGGTGGCATATGCCTGTAATCCCAGCTACTCAGGAGGCTTAGGCAGGAGAACTGCTTGAACCTGGAAGGCAGAGGTTGCAATGAGCTAAGATTGCACCACTGCACTCCAGCCTGGGCAACAGAGCAAAGCTCTATCTCAAAAAAAAAAAAAAAAAAAAAAAAAAAAAGAATAGCTGTACCAAATTAAAGCAAGCCATTCCATTAAGTACCGTGTTATCTCAGCACCATACGTGCCTTTGCAAGCGTAGAAATGACAACCTGTTTCACTCTATCTCCACGAACCCTCATCTTTTTGTTTGAGACAGAATCTTGTTCTGTCACCCAGGCTGGCGTATAGTGGCACGATCTCAGCTTACCGCAACCTCCACCTTCCAGATTCAAGCAATTCTCCTGCCTCAGCCTCCCGAGTAGCTGGCACTACAGGTGCATGTCACCACACCCAGCTTATTTCTGTATTTGTAGTTGAGACGGGGTTTTACCATATTGGCTAGGCTGGTCTCAAACTCCTGACCTCATGATCCACCTGCCTCGGCCTCCCAAAGTGCTGGGATTATAGGTGTGAGCCACTGCGCTGGGCTCTTGTGTTTTGTTTTGAGACGGAGTCTTGCTCTGTTGCCTGGGCTGGAGTGCAGTGGCATGATCTCGGCTCCCTACAACTTCTATCTCCCGGGTTCAAGTGATTCTCCTGCCTCAGTCTCCCAAGTAGCTTGGACTACAGGTGTGCGTCACACCAAGCTAATTTTTGTACTTTTAGTGGAGATGGGGTTTCACCATGTTGGCTAGGCCAGTCTTCAACTCCTGACGTCAAGTGATCCACCTGCCTCAGCCTCCCAAAGTGTTGGGATCACAGGCGTGAGCCACTACTCCTGGCTACTGGCTTTCTGCGTAGTGATAAATTCTTGTTTATCCTTTTTAAGTAAGATCTCAGTGATGACTTCCTTGTCTCCTACGACGCAAGAGCCGCTTGTATTTCATTATAACACTCACTATTCTGCATTATAATTGTGAGCATGTCTCTTTTCCAAACAGAGCTGTGATCTCGTTTATCTTCTATATGCCTGGCACACAGTAGGTGCTCAACATACAATAGCTAAATTAAATGTACCAACCACTGTTTTAAAATACATAATGGTGATGTGCTACATCAAGCTCTTCTAGGTATATTCTATGGTTCTTGACTATCCCTAGTTTTTGCATTGGTACATTACATCACACTTGATGCTACAATGAGACTACTGTGGTTACATGGGTGTTAATCTAACTCCAGACTCATATAACTGTATCACTATGGAAGAATGAGAAAGTACTGGCTCTTCTTCCCTTCCCTCCCCTTGTGCTCATCCCTAGGAGCTGTGGTTATCATCATTGTAAAAGACACAGTGGGACTCGCTACAAAAAGTAGTGTCCTACCTATGACTTCCTCAGGTCTGAGGTAAGTACTGTTCTTTCTTTTCCTTTTGCAAACATTATATTGGGCAAGACATAGGTAGAATATTCCCCTTGAGCCTGGAGCCACACCTGAAGGGAATCAAAGACTTTGGTGTTCACAACTAGCTCTTCCTTAGGCTCTAAAAAATACAAGGAATAAGAAAGCTCATATTCATATTAACATGGACGAATAGGTAAGAATTTGTGAGGAAAACCTGGCAATGAAAAAAAATATAATCAACTTAAGCATCCCCAGCTAAACCTCTGTACAAGTAGGTATATCCAGTCAAGAGGCAGTAACCCTAACATCTGGTATGCCCTGCAAGTGAGTCTAACTATAATAATAGCTATCATTAAATTAAGCATCTACTCTGTGCCAGACACGATATTAAGTGTTTTATAAATATTACCCTAATCTTTAAACACCTTATGTAGGATTATTCTATTTTGCAGATAAGAAAGTGGAAGCTTGACAAGGTTGGATAACTTGTTCACATCATACAACTAGCAGATGTTAAGAGTTAGGATTCAAACAAATGGGGCTATTTCCATTGTATCATCAGAGAGAAAAGTGTTCAAGTTATCTATTTTAGATCTAGACCAGTTATTTTCAAATTGGAATGTGGTTTGATCTTGATTATTGAAAAGATTTTAGATTTTCAATGACCACAAATCTGAAATAATAATACTATCTGGTAATCATACATTCTCCTATCAATTTTTCTTATGCCACACTCACCTTGCCCCCTATCCGGACCTGAGCCTGAAGTTTGGCTAACTTTTCTTGATTCATGCTGTTGGTAAATCTAGGGGGGGAAAAATAGATTTGTTAAAGTCACTCTTTTACCAAAATTAAAACACTGTTTATGCAACAGTACCTTCTGGTTCACTCATCTTGCAGTATGCATCAACACCATGACTATATGAATACTGTCTATATTCTTAATAACTTGTTCTAGCTTCATAAACCAGATATTTTTTACAAATCAAAGTTAAATTACCATGAGGGAATCAAACATACAAACAGAAAATAGAATGGGATTCAAACCCATCTATTCAAAGATCCCTCCTTAAAACATGATTCAGTCCTTTGGCATTCAGTTAAACCTAACCAATTATGAAATCTCTGTAGGGAAGCCAGTTTTTTCTCCCAAAGATTTTTTCAGCAAAGAGCTGTTACCAAATGTTATTAGCAAAATCTTCAAGTAGATTTTTTTCCTCCCAAATCACACTCTGTATTTCTTATAAAACATAAAGATGACAAAAAGAAAAAAAAACCTTAACAAAGAAGAAATTCAACAAAAGGCTGTCTAGCTGTCAAGATATCAAGTAGTCACATCCTCTATTCAAGGTCAGATGATGTTAATAATAGGGAAAGAGAACCAGGTTTTCAGACATTTCTCCAGAGTTCATTCAATACCCTGCACTGACACAGTATGTTATACTTGTCAAGATATTCTTGCATACGGGATAAAATGCTTCATTATACAATTTAAGAAAAACATGTCTTTGCTACAGTAATAAATGTGGGGGGGGGGAGAAGAGGAGATTCCTAAAATAAGCTTTTTAAAGCTAATCTTGATTTTGAAGATTCTAACATTACAGTTATGAATCTGGTCTGGTCAGTGATATTCACACTAAGGAAAAAACATTCTTAAGTTTATAATGGGTCATAACATTCCACACGACATAAGCAAATAAAAGCCAAATTAAGGCCTGGCATGGTGGCTCATGCCTATAATCCCAGTAACTTTGGGAGGCTGAGGTGGGCAGATCACCTGAGGTTGGGAGTTCAAGACCAGCCTGACCAACATGGAGAAACCCCATCTCTACTAAAAATAGAAAATTAGCTGGGTGTGGTGGCACATCCCTGTAATCCCAGCTACTCAGGAGACTGAGGCAGGAGAATCGCTTGAACATGGGAGGTGAAAGTTACAGTCAGCTGAGATTGTGCCGTTGCACTCCAGCCTGGGCAACAAGAGCAAAACTCTGTCTCGGGGTGGGGGGAAACAGGGGGAACCGGCCAGGCTCAGTGGCTCATGCCTATAATCCCAGCACTTTGGGAGGCTGAGGGGGGCAGATCACGAGGTGGAGACCATCCTAGCTAACAGGGTGAAACCCTCTCTTTACTACAACCACAAAAAGTAGCCAGGCATGGTAGCACGCGCCTGTAGTCTCAGCTACTAGGGAGGCTGAGGCAGGAGAATTCCTTGAACCTGGGAGGCAGAGATTGCAGTGAGCCGAGATCCTGCCACTGCACTCCAGCCTGGGCAACAGAGCGAGACTTCATCTAAAACAAACAAACAAATGAAAATAAACAACAAAAAAACCCCCAAAATTAAGTCTTGTTTTACTCATTCTGTGGATCAACAAATCACTACTGAGATGTGAGGGAGGGAATAAGGCACTAGACTGTTATCAAACCTTCTTTGGCCAATTCTCTAACCCCTTCATAGTCATTATTCACATGAAAAGATACTGTTTGCTTCATTTGAGAGATTAAAAAAGGAGCATCAGACGATATAATTACTAACCATTCCATACTTTGACACTGTACTTAGGCACTAACCTGTATATATCTCTTCTTTAAGGCTAATGTCCAGTTCCCAAATAATATTTAGAATGTATGATTCTGCACTCTGCTCAGCACTGTATCACAGTGCTCAAGCAGCTAAAAAACACTCTTTTATAGGAGGAAGTATGTTTAGAGTCCAAAACAAGAAGTCTTAAGTGTGTGCCAATCTTAGCTCTGCCATAGACTTAAATCCCAATCCCTATACTCAAATATCCACAGAAAAGTACCAACATTCACTTTTCTCAAAGGAATGTGGCTATGAGAGTGTAGTTAACTAACAAAGAGCCTAAGGAATTTATTGCAAAAAAAAGGGGGGCTAAGGAAAAACATTCGGTGTAGATACAGGGTACCCTTTGGGATTCTTCTGCATTTTGAAGTAACAATTCCCAAGAGAAGAGACAGAGGTTGGGATGCCAAGACAAAGTCTTGACCTCTTTGAAACAAAAGCAAGAACAAAATTTTCTCTTTAAATCAAGGTATAGATGAAAGAACAGATTCCACCCCAGGTGGTCAGGACTACAGAATTGAGAATCTTGTTTCTAAGGAGTATCTCAGAGAAAAAGGATTTTAGGGAGACTGGGAGCTCAAGGCAGTAGGGGAGGAAGAGTGGTCTTTTGTTTCTTACTTAGCAAGTTGTGGTGTGTAGAATTCAAGTAGGATTGAGACTGGAATCAGTCTATGAGATGTCAAGCTCAGAATCTGGAGTAGACCTCTAAGATCACCTGGTTTAATTTTCTCTTTTCAATCAACCTTTACTTTATTGCACTCATCAGTCCTGTGACGCCATCTCAACACCAGCTAGCAGCGGCAAATTACAAACAAAACAATTCTCTCCCTCCCAACTTAACAAATTAGGAAATGAGGGCCCAGAAGGGAGAAGTCCTTTCTGAGGCACAAAAGGGAGAAGAAACTTCCTAAAGCCACATGATTAATGAGTTCTTCCTTGAGGATCCCAGGATCTTTTAGCACTGTTCTCAAGGACTCAAGAAAGAGTGTAAACAGTGAGGCTTATCTATATTTATTAAGTGCCTAAGTTAGAAGCATTGTGGTAGGCACTTTCACATACACCATGTTTACACAGAGATAAAAAATAATTGCAACCTTGAATCCTGACTTTTTATTATGCAGGGTTTCTCTAAGAGAAGTGCAGGCTTTGGAATTAGAAAGACCAAGGTTCTACCACTTGGGAAAGGTATGTTACTTCTCTGAACTTGTATTCCTCCTGCATTTGGAAAGGTATAACACCACGTACTTCACAAGGTTGTTTTGAGGGTTAAAAGATTATCAAGAACAGGGAAGGGTTCATCGAAGATACACAGTTACTGGTAACTATTGTTACCGCTCCCGAAGGGGGCAACTATGGTAAACTGCAACAATGTGGGAACGGAGGTTGAAACCGCCATTCACTAGCTGTGCAACATTGAGTCTGTCGGTCAGTCACCACGCAGTGGGAGGGGGTTATAAAGACGCCGACTTGTAAACAAACACTGGCATTACAAGGCGAAGAGCGCTGCAATTGAGTTCGGTTCCCTGGACTTGGGGGCGGGAAGTGGTAACCTCAGCTACCCTATCTGTACACTGGGAATATCAAATGAAATGACAACAGAGAGTCTGTATAAAGCCCAAAGCTCACAACACTGCTGTTGTGAACGAGGAGTAATGGGACAGAGGAGAGGCGTCCACCGCCTCCGGGGACTGGATCTGGGCTGCAACAGCGCGGGCCCGCTCGCTCCCACAGGGGGCGGTGGTGCTGGGGACCTTCCCTCAGGTGCCGACCCCCAGCTGCGCCGCCGGTAACCGACAGGCCAAGCCAGCCGCCTCCGCCCCCGCTCGCCGCGCCACGGCGGAAGTGGCAGCCTGAGCGGTTGGCGGGTGTCGGAAGGAGAGGGCGGGGGGAGACCGTGCGCAGCGGCCTATGGCCGTGGAGTGGCGGGACCGCCGGGGGTCTCACCTGAAGCAGGGAGGGTCCTCCAACACCAGCACGCGGCAAGAGCAAGATGGCTGCCTCAGCGGAGACAGAGAAAGACGAAGGCGGCGGCGGCGGCGGCTGGAGCGGGTCCACGTGACAAAGTCGGTCCCGCCTCTCCCTCTCCGGGGCAGCCTATCCCGGGAGCGCACATCTGAACTCCAAAGCCCGGCCTGCTCTGCGAATCCCCTACAGCTAGTGGCGGCAGGTGCAAGTGCCCGCGCGGCATCCTGGGGCTTGCAGTCTCCCGAGCGTTCCATTGTGTCCCTGCCTACAATTTTAGGGAACCTAATAGAAAGGCGGTCGGTATGTTTCTCTTTGGGTGTGTACTTTAGTTAGGTTGTTTTTTGGCTATGCATTAAGTATGCACTTTAGGACTCAACTAGTACCAGGAAGAAAGACCGGACATTTTCACCTGTTATACAGCGGAGGGGAAAAATTGGGAAGAAATCCTCAAGGTACAATAAAAATAACCAGAAGCTTTACACTTTAAAAGCCTGCAGTGACTTCTGTCCTGGTGTGCTAAGTCCACCCAAGTCAGTTTTGCAATAAGAGGCCCCAAGTTTGGTTTTCTCGGAGCTTTTATCAGTTGGTTGCATCATCCCTGAGTAGAAGATTTGCGGTTGCAAGGAAAAATAAGGTACAGAGCTTCTCCAGCGGGAAAGGGCATGCCTGCAGGGCACGAGCCCACGCACTGCCGAAGAGGTTTGCAAGGTCTCCTCGGAGACCTGGGCAGGACCCTAACAATGAAATCCAGTCGTCCAGTCTTTATTTGTGGAGAGGGAAGGAGAATCCGAGGCCATTGGGCAACCCGCCCACTGTTGGGAGAGACTGACCTCACCAATAAATAATTTGCGTTTGACTAGGAAGTGCAGCGGTTCTTGGGGGGAGGGGCTGGACTGGGTGGAGGACGCAAGCAGCAACGGTTTTCCCGAACCTGTCACCCGCATTCTTGGCCCACATTTTCCCGCTCCGTCCCAGGACCTGGACACCCAGAATCCAGGAAAAGTAACTTGCGCTCGAGAACAGCTCTCGCATCCTTCTACGTGATCTGCACCTTTAAACTCACTCTGTGCTGAACTGGACCCCGGAGGCACCACCCACATCCGTCTAACATCACTTCCTTCAGAGTTTGAAAAAAAAAAAAAATCTGGGAAGGCGAGGGGTAGTGCTGAGCCGCTCTCCGTGAGCGGTGTAGACCTTCTACTGGGACTGCGGCTCTGCGTCCGCTCAGCCCCGTGGCTCCGCGCACCTACTGCCATGGAGACGCGGCCTCGTCTCGGGGCCACCTGTTTGCTGGGCTTCAGTTTCCTGCTCCTCGTCATCTCTTCTGATGGACATAATGGGCTTGGAAAGGGTCAGACCGCGTTCTTATCTTACTCTTTACTGATCCTGGGCCCCAGCCCAATATAACCTCTTCTTGCCCTAACACGTTCCCCTCACGTTTTGTCTCTTAGGCCACGCCAGATTTCTTTTTATCTTCCCCAACCACTCGTGGAGTTTGAAGATTTCTTGGCTACCCCAAGAAAGAGTAGCGGGTCTGGGGAATGGAGAAGTTGTACTTGAGGCCTCTCTAAATTCTTGGGTTGGGGGAAGGAATGGCCGGTAAATTAAGAAAAGCATGTTTAAGAGCCCGGCATAGTGCCTAGCACTTGGGAGGTCCTGCGGAACGGTCACTTCTCACCTGGGAGAAATAGAGCCGTTGGGGACCTGCGTATGCAGAGAACCCTGTTCTGGGTCTGAAGGTTCTGCTCCTTACCTCTTCTGTGAAGACCTAGGTTACTAACACTTCCTTGCCTTTGGGAGACAGCACCTGCATCTCAGGTAGCCATATCTAGTGCGTAAGAAGGGCCAGGTGACGGGTAGAAGGTCTGCTCTTTTAAGAGTTCCCAACAATTGTCCTTGCTGTGGTTCAGCGAGTGTGTCTTAAGACATTGAGTTTTCTGTGAGTGAGTGATCAGTGGTTAGGTGTGGCCCCTACTCCATTCATTACCTACATCTCCATTCTATGTTTTAACACCTTTCTCCTCATCAGCCCTTACTTAGTTGAAAGTTGGATTGACAGTCTGTGAACTCAGGGTTTATACTTTTCTAAGTAGATGAATTGTAGCATGGATCCCAACCCCTCTTCCATTTTTTTTTTTCACTGACTTTAAGGTGGGGAATGATTCTGCTGCAATTCTCCTGTTTTTGTTTTCTCTTATTATTTCACATCTATTGGTGGGTAGTAAGATTGGGTGGGCATTCATTTTGCCTAAATGCAATCATTCCTTCATTCCAAAAATAATTTTTGATCACCTTCTGTATTTTCTGTATTTCAGGCACTGTCCTAGGCATTAGGGATATAGCTGTAAACAGGACAGACAAGGTTCCTACTCTCGTGGAGCTTATTATATTCAAGTCAGAGAGACAGAGTAGACTCATGAACAAATTGATAAACAAGACAGTTTCAGCTAGGAATAAGTGCTGGGAAAACAACAAGACTGTGATGGAATAGGAAGTAGGAAGGCTGGAGAGGTTGAGGGAGCTGACGCATCACTTGAGTTATGAAGATCAGGGAAAGCTTTTTGGAGAAGGTGATATGTGGGTTTCCATCTCAGTGATGAAACTGCATGACGAATCCTGTTAGGCCAGAATGTTTTAAATACTGACAATCCCATTTTAAAACAGACTACTGTATATTTAAAATAAAATTGTAAGTACTGAGGGTAACAGAAGAGTATAGAGTTAGGAACATGGGTTTAGATCTGAGCTTTTTCTTAGGCTTTGTTTGTTTGTTTTTGTTTTGAGATGGAGTCTCGCTCTGCTGCCCAGGCTGGAGTGCAGTGGTGCGATCTCGGCTCACTGCAACCTTCTCCCGGGTTCAAGTGATTCTCCTGCCTAAGCCTCCCAAGTAGCTGGGACTACAGAGGTGCAGCACTACACCCAGCTAATTTTTTTTTTTTTTAGTAGAAATGGAGTTTCACCATGTTGGCCAGGCTGGTCTTGAACTCTGGACCTCAGGTGATCCTCCCTCCTTGGCCTCCCAAAGTGTTGGGATTATAGGCATGAGCCACTGTGCCTGGCCTAGATCTGAGTTTTAATTTGTTCTGCCACTCACCAGCTAAATAGCCTTGGGCAAGTTTCTTAACTCTCAGAGCCTCAGTTCCTCATCTGCAAAATGGGCATCATAACTACATCAGACACTCAACAAATAATTTACTCTGTTCCAGTTACTGTGTTAGGTGTAGGTAATACCTTCGAGTCAGGTATTTTGTATCTTTATTCCTTGTTAGATATTAAGCTGTGTGTGGTTGTTCCAGTTACCATTGTTGTGTAATAAATCACCCCAAAATTTAGTGGGCATGAATAAATCATTTTATTATGCTCACAATTCTGTGAGTAAGGAATTCAAACAAGGCACATTGGGGAAGGCTTGTCCCTGTTCTATGATGTCTGGGGCCTCAGCTAAGCTGGTAACTTCTCCATGTGATCTTTCTGCATGAGCTGCTATGGGTTTCCTCACAGTAGCCTTATGGAAGGCTGGATTCCAAGAGTGAGTGCCGTAAGAGAACAATGTGGAAATGCATGGCATTTTTGTCATCTAGCCTTACAAAGCACATAGCATCACTTCCACTGTACTCCATAGGGGCAGATTTAAGGGAATGGGACATTGAGGTTGCAGTAAGCTGAAATTGTGCCACCGCACTCCAGCCTGAGCAGCAGAGTGAGGCTCTGTCTAAAAAAAAAAAAGGGAAATTAGGAGGCCAGGATTTTAATCCTGGTCAGGCCATTTAGTTCTGATCCTACTTGGTGACCAATTAATCATTGAGAGAGTTGGACTAGAAGTAGTGCTTCCTAAGATCCCTTCCAGCCTTAACATTCTATAGTGTTCCAAAATAATTACATTGTTCTCCATGGACTAAAAATTTAGAATACATCACCTACAGGGAGAAGTAGTGACCATTATTTACTGTACATTTACTATCTTCCAGATGCTGTTTTTGTGTGCATTTTTCTTGTATTTACTAAGCCTCATAATAACCCTATGAGATGGATAATGTTTTTATCATTATCTCTACTTCACAGATGAGAAAACCTCAAATGAGGCACAGGAGTCTGGTGGACTAGCTGGAATACAAATCCCAGAGCCACTGCCCTTAACCAGCACACCACTCCATTCTCTCAGTGCAGAAACTGCTCTGAAGTTTACTCTTTTTGTTTTTTTTGTTTTGTTTTGTTTGTTTTTTTTGAGACAGAGTCTCGCTCTGTTGCCAGGCGCCAGGCTGGAGTGCAGTGGCGCGATCTTGGCTCACGGCACCCCCACCTCCCAGGTCCAAGCAATTCTCCTGCCTTAGCCTCCCAAGTAGCTGGGACTACAGGCACACACCAGCATGCCCAGCTAATTTTTGTGTTTATAGTAGAGACGAGGTTTCACCATGTTGGCCAGGATGGTCTTGATCTCTTGACCTCGTCATCTGCCTGCCTTGGCCTCCCAAAGTGCTGGGATTACAGGCATGAGCCGCTGCACCTGGCCTGCTCTGAAGTTTAAAGAAGAAACTAGATAAACTACAAAGCTGTCACTGGGAGTAGTTCTTGTGCTCTTCTGCCTGAAACAAAAATGGATGACTTTGTCAAGTCTCTGGAATAAAAATTTGGTACTTACACATATGAAGTGTGTTTACCTTCCACACAGTGTTTTACTCACATTCACAACAGCCTATGGGATACATATTTTTGTTAGCCATATTTTGCATTTATGAAAACAGTCAGTGGCTGAACAAGAATTCTAATGCAGATCTGTTTGACTGAGACAGACATTTAGCCACTATGTTCTGTGTCTCAGATACAGTGTTCCCTTTTTGAGAGTCTTGGCTGCCAGCTCGGATGCTTGATCTTTTGTTATTTAGGTTTCATCAGCTAGGAGGGGGTGCATAATACTTTTCAGATGTCCTTAGCTTACATTCATTAAAACAATTTTTGGATGAAGGGATTGGAAATTCTGATTAAATATTGTGTTTAGAAATGGTTGCTTTTCTTTCTTTTTTTTTTTAATTAATGTTATAGGGTAATAGCTGCTGATGTGGGAGACTTTACTTAACAGATAACTGGCATAAATTAGGTGACACTTTAGGAAATTGGGCTGCCTTCAGATGTTCAATGTTGGTACGAGTGTGAGTAGTGCTGGGGAGTGGACAATTTTAGTAACAAGGTAAACACTGTACCTTTTAAATTTATTTTTGAGGAGTAAACAAAAAAGTCCCAATTTTTCTAGATCTGAAGTTGGTGTTCTCATTCTGCTTTGGTGAAGCTGCATTCATTTGTTCATTTAATCTGTGCTAGAGAGGCAGTAAAGTGTAGTGAATGGTTGTTAACTACAGACCCTGGAACTCAACCACCTAGATTCTAGTCCCAGCTCTGCCACTTACTAGCAATGTAACCTTGGGCAAGCTGTTTCAGTTCAGCTTCCTTATTTATAAAGGGATAAATAGAGTTTCTACCTCATAAAGTTATTGTGAGGATTAAATGAGTTAATATATATAAAAGCATTTAAGTGCCTGGCACATGATAAATTTCATATGTGTTAGTCATTATTAATATTGTTATCATTATAATTATTACATAAAATAAGCACTTAGGCTGGGTGCAGTGGCTCATTCGTATAATCCTAGCACTTTGGGATGCCGAGGTGGGATTGCTTGAGGCCAGGAGTTCAAAACCAGCCTAGGCAACAAAGGAAGATCCTAACTCTACCAAAAAAAAGTAATTGCTAATAAGTGATGGTGATAATTATTAGTATTATAAAAAATTCCAATGTAACTTTTAATATGAATTCTCAAGGAAATTTTGTACATGCAGTGGACTATTTTCATATTATACCTCTAGACTTATTCTTAGGGATATTGCAGTAGAACAGCTTGGGAAGTACTGGGGTACTAGAAAAGCATGCTAATTAGGAGTCAGGAGACTTAAATTTTGGTTTTGGTCTACCTTGAAATGTTGGATAGCTTCTTTTCTAGGCCTCAGTAAAATGAGAGGGTTGGACTAAATTAAGCTCTAGGGTTGTGACTCTTTAAATTTAAATTTATTAAAGTTAAAATAAAATTAAAAATTGAGCTCAATTGGATTGGCTACATTTCAGTTGTTCTGTAGCCACATGTGGCTAGCGCCTACCATATTGAACAGCTCACTGCAGTAAATTCTACTTTATGACACTGCTGTAGGGTCTCAATTAGTAATAACCTTATATGATTGTAATGTTTGACACCCAGCTTCTCAGTGGCCTAGGTACCTGGAGAATTTATTTATTTATTTATTTATTTGAGACAGAGTCTCACTCTGTCACTCAGGCTGGAATGCAGTGGTGTGATTTTGGCTCACTGCAACCACCACCTCCTGGATTTAAGCGATTCTCCTCAGCCTCCCAGGTAGCTTGGATTACAGGCTCATGCCACCATACCCAGCTAATTTTTACATTTTTAGTAGAGATGGGGTTTCACCATGTTGGCCAGGCTGGTCTTGAACTTCTCAGCTCAAGTGATCTGCCAGCCTTGGCCTCCCAAAGTACTGGGATTACAGGCATGAACCACTGCACCCTGCTGAGAAATTTTATTTAACCTGATATTAATCTAACTGCCTTAATTTTCTTTTGTTTGGCATTGGACTTCTACAAGTCCTTCTGTTTTGGGTGTGTGTTGTTTTTTTTTTTTAAAGAAAGGAAACAGGTGTCACTTTCTGTTGCCAAAACTAGAGTATGGTGGTGCCATTATAGTCACTGCATTCTCAAACTCTTGGCCTCAAGCAATCCTCTGACATCAGCTGTCTGAGTAGCTGGGACTATAGGTACATGCCACTGCAACCAGCTAATTTTTAAATTTTTTTGTAGAGATGGGATTTCACTATGTTGCCCAGGCTTGCGTCAAACTCCTGGCCTCAAGTGATCCTCCTGCCTTGACCTTCCAAAGTGCTGGGATTATAGGTGTGAGCCACCACAACTGGTTAGGTATGCTTTTATAAGCATCACAGAGGTATTTTTTTTCTTAAACCAAGTCTGACAATTTTTGTCTTTTCACTTTAATTGGCAAATTTAGTCCACTTATGTTTGTTGTGATTAATGACAGAGCTGTTCTTGTTTCTCTTATCCAGTTTCTATCTCTACTGCTTTTTTTTTTCTGTGCTTTTTTCTCTTTTCTTTTTGCCATTTCTTTGGGGGTTGAATATTTGCTTGTTCTTATTTTATCTCCTTTATTAGTTTGGAAATTGGCATTCTTGTTTTCTTTTAGTGTTAACTCTTGAGATTTTACTTGCATGCTTAATAAAATCTAACAGTATTATACCCCCAATGGTAAGAGGGACTTTAAAATATTTAACTTCAGGCACCCTCTCTTTACTTATAAGGAGTTGTCACATATTTAGTTCTAATTAAAATTTTTTTTTCTAAACTTATTTATTTTTTAGAGATAGATTCTCATCCTGTTTCCCAGATTGATCTCAGACTCCTGGGCTCAAGTGATCCTCCTGCCTCAACCTTCAGAGTAGCTGGGATTACAAGTGCACATTGTGCCTGGTTTAGTTCTCTCTCCCTTTTTTTTTTAACTCTACAAATTGGGCATTATAAATTGCTATACAGACAATATTTACAGATTTATTTACATGTTTGCTGGTTTATTTGCTCACTATTCTTTGTATCTAGGCCTTCTTCTGGATCGTTTCCTGCCTGAAATATGTCCTTTAACTATCCTTTTGGTTCTCTCTGGTTCTCTCCTAGGAGACTATTTCATACTTACTCCTGTCTTTTCAGATCTCCAATACTTCTTCCACAGTCCTTGCTTTCAGTTAGTCAATGTGGTCCCTCTTGAACAGAAGACAGAAGGAATCGAAGAGGCCTTTAAAAAATTCTTGCTACTGCATTTACCCACTAGTGTCCATATATGCTCCCTTCGCTGTTGTTACTTGATAAACCATTGTTATTCCTAGCAAAGGCTAATCCCTCTGCTTGCATGCTAAATCTTGTCTCCTCTCATCAACTCACTGACATTTTACCAGTGACTCTCCCTTCTCATGTTGTATTATCCCCTTTCCTATCTTTATTGTATCATTATTTCTGTCAGCTTTCAATTGTCCCTGGTACAGCAAAATTCTTTTTTTTTTTTTTTTTTTTTTTTATACACAGTCGCACTCTGTCACCCAGGCTGTAGTGCAGTGGCATGATCTTGGCTTACTGCAAGCTTCACCTCCCATGTTCAAGCAATTCTCATGCCTCAGCCTCCTGAGTAGCTAGAATTACTGGTTTGTGCCACCATATCCAGCTAATTTTTGTATTTTTAGTAGAGATGGGGTTTTACCATGTTAGGTTAGACCAGGCTGGTCTCGAACTCCTGACCTCAAGTGATCCGCCTACCTTGGGCTCCCAAAGTGCTAAGATTACAGGTATGAGCCACCGCACTCAGTCAAAAATTTTTTGAAAGAGTTGTATGTACTCGATCTAATTTTTCTCCTTGGACTGTCTTGGTCATGCTCTAATCATGCTTTCATCCTCACTGTAAATGGCAGTTTCATCCTTCTACATGCCCAGGCCAAAAACCTTAGAGTGATCCTTGACTTCTCTTTTTGCTCTCATACCCCATATCCATAGCAAAATCCTGCTAACTTTGCCTTTGAAATAAATCTGGAACCCATTGGTGTCTTACTCCCTCCACCACCACAGCTGGTCCAATCCACTGTCATCTCTTTATTAGTCTCCTTGCTTTTGTCTTGCTCCCCTGTATTAGTTTGCTAAGGCTACAGTAACAAAGTACCACAAACTGTGTCTGTCTATCTTCTTTCTTCCCTCCTCTCCCATCCCCTCCCCTTTTCTCTCTCTCCGCCTTTCTTTCCCTCCCTCCTTCCTTTCTTTTCCTTCTTTCCTTCCTTCTTTCCTCTCTTTCTCCTTCCTCCCTCCTTCCCTCCCCCTCTTCCTTCCTTCCTTCCTTCCTTCTTTCCTCTCCTTCTCCTTCCTCTGTCCCTCCCTCCCTTCCTTCCTTCTTTCCTTCCTCTCTTTCTCTCTTTCTTCTTGCTCTGTCACCCAGACTGGAGTGCAGTGGGGTGATCACAGCTCACTACAGCCTAGACCTCTCAGGCTCAATCAAGCTTCCTGCCTCTGCCTCCCAAGTAGCTGGGTATCTACAGGCATGTACCACCACACCTGGATAATTTTTCTATTTTTTATAGTGATGGGGGTCTCACTGTGTTGCCCAGCCTGGTCTCAAACTCCTGGGCTCAAGTGATCCTCTCACCTTGGCCTCCCAGAGTGCTGGCATTACAGGCATGAGCCACCATGCCCAGCCCAAACTGTGTCTTAACAGAAATTTATTATCTCACAGTTCTGGAAACCAGGAGTCTAAAATTAAGGTGTCAACAGGATTGTTTTTTCTGAGGGCTGTGAAGGAAGGATGGAAAAATCTCTCAGCTTATCTAAAAATGTCTATTTTGCTCTTATTTTTTTAAAGATAGGTTTTGCTAGGTACAAAATTTTAGGTTTAGAGTTATTTTCTTTCAGTATTTCAAAGATGATATTCTGCTATCTTCTGATTTCTGTTGTTCCTGTCAGTCTAATCATTTACCTTTTGTAGGAAATATGTCATTTCTCAGCCAGGCGCCGTAGCTCACACCTGTAATCCCAGCACTTTGGGAGATTGAGGCTGGTGGATCACCTGAAGTCAGGAGTTCGAGACCAGCCTGGCCAACATGGCAAAACCTTCTCTACTGAAATACAAAAATTGGCTGGGCATGGTGGCAGGTGCCTGTAATCCCAGCTACTCGGGAGGCTGAGGCAGGAAAATCACTTGAACCCAGGAGGTAGAGGTTGGGATGAGCCGAGATCATGCTACCACACTCCAGCCTGGGTGACAGAGCCAGACTTCGTCTCAAAAAAAAAAAAATTAATTAAAAAGAAAAGTCACTTCTCTTTGAGTGCTTTTAAGATCTTCCCGGTGTTTTTGTTGCTCTGCAGTTTCACCATTTAAGTGTTTGTTTTTATAATTTATCCCAGTTAATACATATTATGAAGAAGTCTGCAGATTCATGGTTGTATTTTGTTTATTCTTGAGACAGGATCTCTCTGCCCCCACAAGGAGTGCAGTGGCACAATCATTGCTCACTGCAGCCTCAAACTCCTGGGCTTAAACAATTCTCCCACCTCAGCCTCTCAAGTAGTTGTCATGTGCCTGGTTTTTAATTTTTTGTAGAAACAAAATCTCTCCGTGTTACCCAGGCTGGTTTCCACCTCCTAGACTCAAGTGATCATTCTGCCTCGACTTCCAAAAACTCTTAAGATTTTAGGTATGAGCCACTGCGCCTGGCCATATTAATGTTTTATCTTGTTCTTGAAAATGCTCAGCCATTATCTCTTCAAATATGCCTTAAAAAACAAATAAACAAAAAACAGTTTCCCTTGTTGCCTAGACTGGAATGCAATGGTGCGATCTCAGCTCACTGTAACCTCCACCTCCTGCACTCAAGTGATTGTTGTGCCTCAGCCTCCCAAGTAGCTGGGACTACAGGCATGCAGCACCGTGCCTGGCTAATTTTTGTGTTTTTAGTAGAGAAGAGTTTCCACCATATTGGCCAGGCTGGTCTCGAACTCCTGTCCTCAAGTGATCCATCTGCCTCAGCCTCTCGAAGTGCTGGGATTACAGGCATGAGCCACCGTGCCCTGCCTTCATATGTCTTTTTCCTTTATTCTTTCATTCTGAGACTCTAATTTTATGTGTATTAGACTTTCACAATCTATGCTATATCTCTTGGCCTCTCCTTCATAAATTTCATCTCCTTGTCTCTTTGTGTTGCATCCTGGATAACTTTTTCTGATCTATGCCTCCACCGCCTCTAATTTGCTGTTTTAACCTATCCACCGTATTTTTAAAAACTGATACTTTATTTTTGGAGCAGCTTTAGGTCTACAGAAAAATTGAGTAGAAAATACAGGGTTCTCCTATATTCCTTTCCCTCTCTCCCTCCCTCCCCCAACTTCTCCTAGTAACATCTTGCATTAATGTGGTACATTTGTTACAATTGATGAACCAATATTGATACATTATCATTATTATTATTATTATTTTTTTTTTCGCGACGGAGTTTCACTCTTGTTACCCAGGCTGGAGTGCAATGGCACGATCTCGGTTCACCACAACCTCCGCCTCCTGGGTTCAAGCAATTCTCCCGCCTCAGCCTCCTGAGTAGCTGGGACTACAGGCATACGCCACCATGCCCAGCTAATTTTTGTATTTTTAGTAGAAACGGGGTTTCACCATGTTGACCAGTTTGGTCTCGATCTCTTGACCTCGTGATCCACCCGCCTCGGCCTCCCAAAGTGCTGGGATTATAGGCGTGAGCCACCTCGCCTGGCGTGATACATTATTATTAACTAAAGTTCTTCATTTACATTATGGTTCATTCTTGGAGTTGTACATTTTATGTGTTTTGACAAACATATAATAACATGTGTGCATTTGCTAGGACTGCCATAAAAAATATACAGACTAACTGGCTTAAACAACAGAAGTTTATTTTCTTATGATTCTGGAGGCTAGACGTCCAAGAGGAAGGCCTTGGCAGGGTTAGTTTCTTCTTGTAGATGGCTGTCTTCTGTGTCTTCACATGATCTTCCCTTTAAATTTGTCTATGTCCTAATCTCCGCTTCTCAGGATTAGGGTCCACCCCAATGACCTCATTTTACCTCAGCTACCTCTTTAAAGACCCTTTCTTCAAATATAGTCTGAAGTACTAGGGGTTAGGACTTCAACATATGAACTTTGGAGTGGGGTGGGGGACACAATTCAGGCCATAACAATTTGACTCCACCATTACAGTTTCATATGGAATAGTTTCACTGTTGTAAAAATATCCTGGGCTTCACGTATTCATCTCTCTCCCCCAGAATCCCTGTTAACCACTGATCTGTTTACCATCTCCAAATTTTGCCTTTTCCAATGTTATGTCATTGAAATTACGTAGTATATAGCATTTTCAAACTGCATTTTCCACTTACTATATTTTTAAGGTTCTTCCACGTCTTTTCGTGGCTTGATCACTCATTTCCTTTTGTCACTGCATATTCATTCACTTTGAATTTCAACAATTGTATTTTTAATATCTAGAAGTTTTATTTGATGCCTTCATAGATTTTACTTTTTTTTTTTTTTAAGGTCTACAGATTTTTTTTTTTTTTTTTTTTTTTGAGACAGAGTCTCACTCTGTCACCCAGGCTGGAGTGTGGTGGCGTGATCTCAGCTCACTATAAACTCTACCTCCTGGGTTCAAGAGATTTTTCCTACTCCAGCCTCCCAAGTAGCCGGGACTACAGGCTTGCCCCACCACACCTGGCTAAATTTTTGTATTGTAGTAGAGATGGGGTTTTACCATGTTGCCCAGGATGGTCTTGAACTCCTCAGCTCAGGCAATCCGTCCACCTTGGCCTCCCAAAGTGCTAGGATTACAAGTGTGAGCCACTACACCTGGCCAGATTTGACTTTTTATTTTGCATGTTGCATGCCTGTTTTTGTGATTCCATGTGTTATTTCTTTAAACGTTTCATGCATAGTTATTTCCATATTCTGTGGCTGACAATTCTAATATCTGAAGTCCTCAGGGATCAAAATCTGTTTGTTGCTTCTGTTCTTACTTGTGGTGACTTCATTTCTTAGATTTTTGGTGATCCATGACTGTGAGCTCATAATGGTTGTTCTTTATCATTGGCTATCCTGGAGGCCTAAAGTGGAGAATGCTTTCCTCCAGAAAGTGTTGGCATTTGATTAATCTGAAAACCAGGGGGTACCACTGACGTGGAATCATTTTAGTCTCTTTTGAGGGTTGTGTTAATGTGAGAGTTTCAGATTAATCTCCATTTTGCCACATCATAACGGACACTTGCTTTCGGGGCAGCCTCACTTGCTTCTTGCTTATTGGTTTTAGCTTGCTTTGTGTTTATGGAGGATTTCTGTCATTACTATGAGTCTAGTGAGCACATTCTGAAAGTCCATTTTATCTAGGATTTCATTGTTTTGTAAGTGTATATCCCTTCAGACTGTCGAGTTGCGCATCTTGCCAAAGCAGGATTCAGTTGCCTGAGTTTAGGTATTGACCAGTAGAATGATCGTGATCATGTTAGATACCTTCCAGTTCTCTTGGGCATCCTCTCAATTTCATTCTTAATCATTCACTCTTCAGAATCAAACTTTGAGCCTTAGGTAAGTGACAGCATCCCATGCTGTCGGGAATGAAAAGTGATGATGATTAGTTTCAGTACTGCTTGCATGTGCTTATCTGGATGACCTTTTGTTTCCCTGTGGTAGCACTGATGAAAATTAGATTCGAATTTATTTCTGAGAAAGAAAAATCTGAAAGATGAGTGTAGTAACCAAAATGGCACAGGATTGCAATTTAAATTTCAAATTGGCCATTTAGCAGTTATGTGATCAGTACAGATGATGTAACTTCTTGAGCCTCAGAATTCTCAATCGTATAGAATGACAAAAGCTACTACTTACTGATCATTTACAGTATGCTAAGCACTATGCTAAATTTTTTGCATATATTTCTTATTTAATATTCAGTAACAACTTTATGAGATATAATTATTATGCCTCTTTCCTTTTTTTTTTCTTTTTGAGATGGAGTCTCGCTCCCATCGCGCAGGCTGGAGTGCTTTGGCGCCATCTCAGCTCACTGCAACCTTCACCTCCCGGGTTCAAGCAATTCTTCCTCAGCCTCCAGAGTAGCTGGGATTACAGGCGTGCACCACCACGCCTGGCTAACTTTTGAATTTTTAGTAGAGATGGGGTTTTGCCATGTTGGCCAGAATGGTCTCAATCTCTTGACTCGTGATCCGCCCAGGAAATTTTTGTATTTTAATAGAAATGGGGTTTTGCCATGTTGGCCAGGCTGGTCTTGAACTCCTGACCTCAGGTGATCCACCCACCTTGGCTTCCCAGAGTGCTAGGATTACAGGCATGAGCCACCGTGCCTGGCCTATTATGCCTCTTGTAAAGATGAGAAAACTGAAGCATAGAGAGATTAAGTAAAACTGGGTTATTAATAAGGCCAAATTTAAATGCGATAACACATGTGGTATGCCAGGCACATATAAGGTGGTCAGTAAATAGCAGCTAGCATTATGATCACTAATAATTTTTGAATATAAAATTATCTTATGTGATATGATCTAAATAAGATTAACTTGCTCAATAAATATTTTATGGAGCACTTATTGTGACCATGTGTACTGCTAAATGGTAAGGAAAGAGAAAGGAATAAGACAGATATGGTCCAGAGATGGATACATAAACATTTACAAGTCAGCCTGGGGAGTGCTGTGATGGAGCAAGAACAGGGTGCTTTTGGAGTCAGGGAAGATATATCAGAAGAAATGCCCTTGTAGGCTTATGTCTGAAGCCTTGGAGGTGAGGGACCGAGGAATTGCACAGGTGGCAGTGATTATGAAAGCCTAAAGGGGAGAGAGTGCACTCTACTCTCATTTAAAGAAGTGAAAGGGCTGATGTGCTGGCTCATGCCTGTAATCCCAGCACTTTGGGAGGCTGAGGAGGCTGGTGGATCACCTGAGCTCAGGAGCTCGAGACCAGCCTGGCCAACATAGCGAAACCCTGTCTCTACTAAAAATACAAAAATTACAGGCTGGGCATGGTGGCTTATGCCTGTAATCCCAGCAGTTTGGGAGGCTGAGGCGGGTGTATCACCTGAGGTCAGGAGTTTGAGACCAGCCTTACCAATATGGAAAAACCCTGTCTTTACTAAAAGTACAGAATTAGCTGGGCGTGGTGGCGCATGCCTGTAATCCCAGCTACTTGGGAGGCTGAAGCAGGAGAATCGCTTGAACCCGGGAGGCAGAGGTTACGTGAGCCAAGATCGCACCATTGCACTCCAGCCCTGGCAACAAGAGTGAAACTCTGTCTCAAAAAAAAAAAAAAAGATATTTCTGATGTGCTAAACAAACCTTTGGAGGTTAATTAGCAGTATGACTAATTTAGTCATTGCTGCCAGTCACCTTCAAACAAGTAAAAAAAAAAAAATTAGCCAGGCATGGTGGCAGACATCTGTAATCCCAGCTACTTGGGAGGCTGAGACAGGAGAATCACTTGAACCTGGGAGGTGGAGGTTGCAGTGAGCTGAGATCACACCACTGCACTCCAGCCTGGGTGACAGTGAGATTCTATCTCAAAAAAAAAAAAAGGAAGTATAGGGTATGTGTATAAGATTTTAGGAAAAGTGTGAAAAGTGAGGCTGGAGAGGTGGGCAGGTGCCATATTCTGAAAGGCTTTGTAAACCCTGCTGCAAGAGTTGGACCTATATCAAAGGGCATTGGAAAACCTTTGAAAGTTTTTTTTGTTTTTGTTTTTGTTTTCTAGGTGTGACATGATTTAGAAAGACCATTCTGTGCTATTTTACAAAATGTGCTCAGGAGTTTAAAAAAATAAAATAGAGGCCAGGCATGGTGGCTCACACCTGTAATCCCAGCACTTTGGGAAGCCAAGGTGGGCGGATCACCTGAGGTCAGGAGTTCAAGACCAGCCTGAACAACATAGTGAAACCCTGTCTCATGGTGGCAGGTGCCTGTAATCTCAGCTACTCCGGTGGTTGAGGCAAGAGAATCGCTTGAATCTGAGAGGCAGAGGTTGCAGTGAGCCGAGGTCGTGCCACTGCACTCCAGCCTGGGTGACAGAGGGAGACTCCCTCTCAAATAAAATAAAATACAAAGATTACTCTGGCTGAATTTTGGGAATAATAATAACAATAGCTTTAAATACTTCATTTACTCCTATACCAACACTTGGAGGTAGGTCTTATTATCTTGTTTTTACAGATGAAGGGGGAAAATATTGGGACTCGGAGAGCGTACTTCGCCCACAAAAATTCACACACTTAATAGGAGGTGGAGTCATGGATCCAGGTCTTTCTGAATCTAAAGCTGTATTGCTGAATCACCTTCAATTAGTTATGATTTGTTATGACTGGCTTTATGTTTACTCTGTGGGAAATTCTCATTCATTCTTAGAGTATTATTGGCATATTCTGTGATAGTTTACAAAGCACTTATCGTCATTTTTTAATTTAACCTCCTTTGAAACTGTGAATTAGGTGGTGGTATCTCCATTTTGCAGGTATGAAAACTGAGGCTTGAGATATGGTCCCATACACCTAGAAGGTGGTGGAGCTGGGACTTGAACACCAAGCTCTTGACAGAAGAAAACCTTCTTAGTGGGTATCTTGTGAACATGCACACTTCCTTCTTGGGTTTGTGCCCTTTGTTCATTGTGTGAATGCTTATAAAATTCTTTCCTTCCAGGTTTTGGAGATCATATTCATTGGAGGACACTGGAAGATGGGAAGAAAGAAGCAGCTGCCAGGTACAAGACATGGTTTTAGGTCATTTATGGTGGTAAACCACTTTTCAGATATCAACTTTTTTTTCATTTGTTTGTTTTTAGAGACGGGTTTCTCCATATTGGTCAGGCTGGTCTCAAACTCTTGACCTCAGACGATCCACCCACCTTGGCCTCCCAAAGTGCTGGGATTACAGGCATGAGCCACCGTGCCCGGCCTCAGATATCAACTTAACATTAATTTCAGGTGAAGGGCTATACCAAGGCAAAGCAAGAACTGAATAGTTGCCTAATTACAACAACAGCAATAATATTGGCTAACATTTATAGTAGAGCCTTGAACAACATTGTTTTTTTGTTTTTTGACAAGAGTCTTGCTCTGTCACCTGGAGTTCAGTCATGCAATCTTGGTTCATTGCAATCTCTACCTCCCAGGTTCAAGCGATTCTTGTGCCTCAGCCTCCCAAGTAACTGAGATTACAGGCATGTGCCATCATGCCTGGCTAAATTTTATAGTTTTTAGTAGAGATGAGGTTTTACCTGGTCTTGAGCTCCCGAGCTCAGGTGATCTGCCTACCTTAGCCTCCCAAAGTGCTAGGATTACAGCTGTGAACCACCACGCCTAGCTGAATAACATGGATTTGAACTGCACAGGTCCACTTATATGTGGATTTTTTTCAATAATAAATGTATTGGAAAATTTTTTGGAGATTTCAAGCAATTTGAGAAAACTCGGAGATGAATGGCATAGCCTAGAAATCTCAAAAGACTTAAGAAAAAGATATGTTACAAGTCCATAAAATTTATGTAGATACTAGTCTATATTATCATTTACTACCATAAAACATATAGAAATCTATAAAAAGTTAAAATTTATCAAAACTTCTGCACACAGGCCAGGTGCAGTGGCTCATGCCTGTAATCCCAGCACTTTGGTAGGCTGAGACAGGCAGATCACTTGAGCCCAGGAGTTTGAGACCAGTCTGGGCAACATAGTGAAACCCCTCCTCTACAAAAAATACCAGCTACTTGGGGGGCTGAGGTGGGAGGATCACTTGAGCCTGGGAGTTTGAGGCTGCAGTGAGCCGAGATCATGCCACTGCACTGCAGCCTGGACAACAGAGTGAGACCCTGAATAAAAAGCTTCTGGCCAGGCATGGTGGCTCACACTTGTAATCTCAGCACTTTGTGGGGCTGAGGTGAGTGAATTACCTAAGGTCAGGAGTTTGAGACCAGCCTGGTCAACATGGTGTGGTGGCACACACCTGTAGTCTCAACTACTGTGGGAGGCTGAGGTAGGAGAATCTCTTGAACCCGGGAGGTGGAGGTTGCACTGAGCCGAGATTGCACCACTGTACTCCAGCCTGGGTGACAGAGTGAGACTCTGTCTCAAAGTAAATAAATAAATAAAGTAAAAAAATAAAAAAATGAAAAACTTCTTCATATACTTATATAACATACATGGTGCTATTTGCAGAAGGAAAAAATGTAAACAAATGTAAAGATGCCATATTAAATCATAACTGCAGACCAGGTGTGGTGGCTCACGCCTATAATCCCAGCACTTTGGGAGGCTGAGGTGGGTGGATCATGAGGTCAGGAGATTGAGACCATCCTGGCTAACACAGTGAAACCCCATCTCTACTAAAAA